>CATIWM010227236.1:0-12561 GCA_949671775.1 Mallotus repandus
CAAGAAAAGATTTTTGTACCAAGTCAGACAATATTTGTAGGAGGAGCCATTCATTTATAAAATATATAGAGATAGGCTTATTAAAAGATGCATACTTGAATCAGAAGTGTAAGTTGTCCTCTCACAATGTCATGATTCGATCTATGGAGGTCATTATGATGCAACCAAAATAGCCTCAGAGGTGCTAGAGTATGGGTTCTTTTGGCCCACATTGTTCAAAGATGCAAGAGAATATATGCTTCATTGTGATGGATACTAACACACGGGAAATATTTTCAAGAGACATGAAACGCCACTTTCTTCAATTCAAAAAGTAGAGTTGTTTGATGTGTGGGGTGTCAATTTTATGGGGCCTTTTCTGTCTTCTTATGGGAATAAGTATATTTTGGTCAGTGTGGATTACGTATCTAAATGGGCAAAAGCATTGGCTTCACCTATGAATTATGCCAAGGTGGTGATAAAATCCTTAAGAAATTGTTCACTAGATTTGGAGTTCTAAGGACAATAATTAGTGACGGAGGCTCACATTTTGGTAACAAATAATTTGAGTCTTTGCTTACAAAGTATGGATTCTTTTATCAAGTGGCAACTCTATATCACCCCTAAATAAATGGACAAGTTGAGGTGACTAACCAGAAAATTAAGAAAATTTTAGAGAAAACAGTTAAAGCTTCAATAAAGGATTAGTCCATAAAATTATATGATGCACTATAGGCATATTGCATAACGTTTGAAGCACCTATTAGACTCTTACCATATGGGTTGGTTTTTAGGAAATCTTGTCACCTTCCTGCGGAATTAGAGCACCGAGCATACTGGGTAACAAAATTTTTGAACTTTGATATGAAGGCTAGTGTGAGAAGAGGCTTTAACAATTAGGGGAACTCGATGAGATTAGGTTGCAAGCTTATGAAAATGCTAAATTATTCAAGGAAAGAACTAAAAAGTGTCATGATGCACACATTATCAAAAAAACCTTTAATGTTAGTGATTTTGTATTTCTATTTAATTCTTGATTGCGTTTATTTGTAGGTAAACTAAAGTTGAGATGAAGTGGACCTTTTCGAGTAACTCAAGTTCATTCTAATGGGGCGCTAGAGTTGCAAAACACTAAAGGAGAGTGATAAGTGTGAAAAATAGTAGATTTAATTAGTTTAGTTTTTAGGTGTTTAAGTGTCCAGTTTAGTCTTGAATATTGACATTATTACTTAAATTCCTTAGAACTTAGGTTTTTATAATTTTTGTTGATTTTTTACTGTTTTTAGTTTAATTTTGATGTTTTGGTGTTGATTGGCTAGGTGTGGTTAGTCTCGAATCAATGCAAGTGGAATCTACACTACTGCTTAAAAAGGAGAGCTTAAAATCTCCATAAAATTGAGATGAAGAGGCACGCACAATCATGCACATGAGTGTGCACAACCATGCCTAAGTCCAGAATTTCAATTTGCGTGAAGGAGTAAATGCACAACTATGCACATGGGTATACCATACCTGGTTCAAGGAATTTTCGTAGACTTCAAATGCACGGTTGTACCTGATTTGATGATTTCGAGCAATACAGTGATGTATAGTTGTGCACTTCGAATATTCTCAATTTGGAAGTTTATTTTGAGGGTTTTTTGGAGATAATTATATATAGTTTTTTTTTGCCTCTTTTGAGACAGGTTGGCTGGTTAAATATTCAAAATTCAAAAACAATTGCAATCTTAGTTGTTTTTTTCATTGGCTACTTATGGGTATCAACAATAGAGAATTGAAAAACAATTGCAATCATATTCAAGAGGAATAAAAAGGGGGTTTTTTTCTTTAATTATTCTTTTACTTCATTTGATAATATGTAATGTTTATGTTTGTTATTTTCAATTCTTCTCCTTCTTTTCTCTTTTCAATTTCTATGAGGAGTTAAATTAGTAGTTAGGGTTTGTAGATCAGGCTCAATAATGAACTTGATTGGTTAAATTCCTTATGACTAGACTTAATATCCATGGTTATTATTGGACTTAATGCTTTCTTAGGCTTGATCACCCTAGGAATTAAACTAGACAATAAGGTGAGATCAAAAGAAGATCCTTATTTAGAATAAAATAATAATTTGTTAATTAATCAAATTGGTTGAGAGACGGTTTGGTTGTTAATATTCCTTGAAAGTCTAGCTTAACTATCAAGAATAATTAATTGCTGGAGTAGCGAGAGCTAATCACTTGGGTAGTTGTTGTGGCTGATTAAATTATATGAGCGCTCTAGAGAGACTTTCATATGTCCAAAGATGCCTAGAAAATGGAATAAATTCATAAGTGGTAGGGAGGTTAACATGACTTTTAGATAAAATTGAGACGAGGATAAAAACCCTAACATAAATTACATTGATAAATTTATTAGTAGTTAGCTTGTCTTATTTAAAATAGTTTAGTTTTTAGTGAAAAATCTTGTTCAAGTATCTATACAGATAAACATAAAAATTAATCCAATAGTCAACATTTACTCCCTATGGGATCGATATTTTTACTCCTTGGACAACTCTGTGCGCTTGTGGATTGTACACACTAAGTTTTTGGCACTATTATTGGGGAGTGATAAGTTGATATTGTGATAAAATTTGTGTTGTTTGATTTAGAATTTTCTTCTATTTAGTTTGCATTATTTTTATTTTTTAATTTTCCATTTTCTTTATAAGGAACTTTGCTAGTGCATGCGCTCAATACGTAATAGTACTAGACGAGGTGAATTATTAATATCTCTAAACTCTGAAATTGATAGAACATTTTGCAAGGGAATTAGAAGACAAAGGAACATGATGAATGGAGCTAAAAATGGAGTTATAGGAGGGCCAATAAAATCCATCACCTACAGTACCACCTGAAAATCAAAACAGGTGAAATGTGCAAAGAACCATAAGGGACTTTATCAGTCCTCACATACAAGAGGAACATAATCCTTTTGTGAGACTAGCAGTTGCAACCAATAATTTTGAGATTAAGCCAACAATGATTCAGAATTCTTAGTTTAATGGTTTACCTCATGAAGATTATAGAGGTTATATGACCATATTTTTGGATGAATGGGGTGCAGCCGAATGACATCAGATTGATACTATTCCCTTTCTCACTCACTAATAAAAAGAAAATATAGTTTACTAACTTGCCACCCAAATCCATTAACACTTAGCAAGAGGTGTATACATCATTTTTCAACAAATATTTCCCACTTGCAAAAGTGTTAAAGATAAAAAATGAAATTAATTCTTTTTACTAGAGGAAGGATAAGAGCTTTTATGAATGTTGGGATAGATTCAAAGACTTGTAGAGATAGTGCCCTACACATTTAATACCTACTTGGCATTTAGCTCAATCTTTTTTATAAAGGTGTTAATCCTACAGTTAGAGTCAATATTAATGCTGCAGCAGGAGGGACTATCATGTCTAAAATGTTAGATAATGTTTTAGATCTTTTTGAAGAAATGGCTAATACTCAGAGCTTATGGCCTAATGAAAAGGCTATGCCAAGAAAAGGAGGAGCATTGGATGTTGATGGATTGACTATAATGAATGCCAAGCTGGGTGCCTTGACAAATAGAGTAAACAAGATGGGTCTTAATGCTATTTCATCAATAATCTGTTCATCTTATTTGCTTATCATGGTGGACATCCTACCATTGAGTGTCAACAAATGCAGAATTTATCTATGGAGATTATGAATTATGTGGGTAACTTCAATAAGGGTTAGCAACAAAATCCAGTAATGGGGAATACCTATAATCCCATTTAGAGAAACCATCCAAACTTTTCATGGAGTAATCAAGGCAACAATCAACGGAGACCTTAAGGACCACCAGGTTTTTTAAGGAACACTAGTCAGTAACATCAAGAGCAAGCTCAATTCCAACAAGAGAAATCTTCTTTTTCTTCATCATCAATAGCTTCTCTAAAAAATAAAACAGAAAAATGCATAGTGGTGATGCTAAATAAGATAAATCAACAGGATGATGCCACTAAGAGACTAGAGGGGAGGTTTGAACAAATGCATCAAGATAATTAATTAATGTTCAAAAATTATTCTTCTTCCATTCATAATTTAGAGGTGCAAGTAGGTCAATTAGCAAATTCTTTATCTTTAAGAAATTAAGGAGCATTTCCTAACAATGCAGAGAAGAATCCTAAGGAGCAAGTGAAAATAATTACCTTGAGGAGTGGTACAGAATTGCAACCATCTAAGAGAAGTGCAACTACACCTAATGAGGAAGAAGAGAAGAATGCAGAGAATAATAAAGAACAAGTTAAAGTTCATGTTAAGGAGGAAGGAAAAGACTATAATATCAATAAAAAGAAGGAGTCTCCACCACCACTTAAGCCATATGAGCCACCAGTTCCATTTCCATAGAAGTTGAGAAACCAGAAGCATGATCAATAATTTGCTAAGTTTTTAAAAATGTTCAAAAAGCTGCATATCAATATACCTTTGGTTGAAGCAATAGCTCAAATGCCTAAATATGCTAAATTTATGAAGGAGCTTATTCTAGCAAAAAGAAACTGCAAGAGTTTGAGACTATGACCCTTAATAAAGAGTGTAGTGCTATCATTTCAAGCAAGATTCCATAAAAGCAAAGACATCCGGGAAGTCTTACTATACCTTGTTCTATTGGTAATTTAAATTTTTTAAAAATTCTCTGTGATTCAGGTGCTTCTATTAATTTATTGCCTTTATCTGTCTATATGAGACTTGGCTTAAGTGAAGCAAGGGCTAGAAATATTTGCTTGTAGCTTGTAGATAGGAGAATGAATAAGCCTGAATGAATATTAGAGCATGTATTAGTAAAATTAGGGAAATTCATCTTCCCAGTTGATTTTATTATGCTCGATTTTAAGGAGGATGAGGATGTGTCGTTGATCATATGTATGCCTTTCATTTACATTGCCAAAGAAATTAATGATGTCCTTGAAGGTACTTTTACATTAAGAGTGGGTGAAGAAAGCTATAAGTTTGATGTTTACCAAGGTATGAAACACCCACCCAAATATGATAATTGCATGCGCATTGATATGGTTAATGATATTTTGAATGAAGTCCAATGAGGGAGGATAGCAAAATCTTATGAGTTAGAGGAATTAAAGAAGTGTTTACATGTACAAACTTTAGAGGAGGAGTCCTTTAAACACTTATAACAAGAGCAAACAATTGAATTACCCTTAAACACTAAACCTATTCCTCCTTCTTTTGAGAAACTACCTTATTTAGAATAGAAACTATTAGCATCTCACTTAAGATAAACTTATTTGGGTGAGAATCAAACATTATTTGTCCTCATTTCATCCAAACTTAGTGAGGAACAAGAGAGTGCATTAGTGCAGTTGTTGAAAAAGAGAATGCAAGCTTTGGGGTGGCGAATTTTAGATATTAAGGGTATAAGTCCTTTATATTGTATGCATAAAATACTTATGGAGGATGGGCATAAAAACACCATTAAGAGGCATAAAAGATTAAACCTAAATATGCAAGAAGTGGTTAAGAAAGAGTTGCTTAAGTTGTTAGGTGTAGGGATTATATGCCCCATTTCAGATAGTTATTGGGTCAGCCCTATTCAATGTGTACTAAAGAAGGGGGTATGACAATAGTAGAAAATGAGGGGGAGATTTAATTCCTACTAGAGTTGTTAGTGGTTGGAGAGTCTGTAAAGATTATAGAAAATTGAATACAGCCACTCGAAAGGACCATTATCCACTTCCATTCATTGATCAAATGCTATAAAGAATTTTAAGGCATGCATTTTACTGTTTCAAGATGGTTGTTCAGGGTACAACCAAATAGCCATTGCTCTAGAGGATCAAGAGAGGACTACATTCACTTATCCTTATGGTACATTTGTTCACAGAAGAATACCATTTGGTTTGTGTAATGCACCTGCAACATTTTAAAGGTGCATGATGGCCATTTTTATAGAGTTGATTGAGGAGATCACAGAAGTATTTATAGATGATTTTTTGGTATATGGAAATTCTTTTGAGGAATGTTTAACAAGATAGAGTGTTTGTCAGGTGTGAAGAAACCAATTTAGTTTTGAATTGGGAGAAGTGTCACTTTATGGTAGAGGAAGGTATTATGCTTAGGTAAAAGATTTTAAATAAAGGCATAGAGGTAGATAAAGCTAAAGTGGATATCATTGAAAAGTGGCAATACCCAACCAATGTTAAGGGAGTAATAAGCTTCTTGGGATGTGCGGGATTTTATAGATGCTTTATAAAGGATTTTTTTAAAATCTCTAAACTTCTTTATCAATTACTTAAAAAAGATGCACCTTTTATTTTCACTGATGCTTGTAAAATTGCTTTTGACAAGCTGAAGGAAGCACTTATGTCAGCACCAGTTGTTATAATACCGGATTGGACTTTACCACTTGAGCTCATATGTGATGCTAGTGATCATGCCATTGGAGCAATGCTAGGACAAAGAAAAGATAAAAAGCTCTAAGTAGAAGTTTATATAATGCTCAAATAAATTATGCCACTATTGAAAAGGAGATGTTAGAAGTGATTTTTATTTTTGATAAATTTATATCATATTTACTTGGTTAAAAAATGTTAGCTTTTATAGATCAAGCAACTTTGAAATATTTGATTACAAAGAAAGATTCAAAGCCCAGGTTGATAAGATGGGTACTATTGTTACAATAATTTGACATTGAGATCAGAGACAAGAAAGGGACAGAAAATGTGGTAGCAGACCACTTGACAAGATTGGAATCATAAGAGAGTAGAAGTGCAGCCGATGAGATAATTAGAGACACATTTCTAGATGACTCGCTCTTTACTCTTCATTTTATTGATGCACCATGGTTTGTTGATATTGCTAATTTTATTTCTAGTGGAAAATTACCCCCAGAATTATCCAATCAGCAAAAGAAAAAATTAATTCATGATTTTAGGGGGTATATATGGGATGATAATTTTCTTTGGAAGATGTGTAGGGATGGCATTATTAGGAGATGTGTACCTAATGAAGAGATGCAGTCTATCCTTCATCATTATCATGGCCTAAATTATAGAGGACATTATGGACCTTATAGGACAACATCTAAAGTGCTAGAAAGTGGTTTTCATTGGCCATCTCTTTTAATAATGCAAGGAATTTTGTACAAATTTATGATTTTTGTCAACGTAGTGGAAACATATCAATGAAGGATGAAATTCTCTACAGGAATCCTAGAAGTTGAAATTTTTTATGTTTGGGGTATTGACTTCATTGGACCTTTTCCATCAGCAGAAGGCAACCATTATATCCTTTTATATGTTGATTATGTGTCTAAATGGGTGGAAGCCTAAGCATGTTTCAACAATGATGCCAAAATTGTATGTAAGTTTCTTAAGAAACTATTTGCTCGATTTGGGATGCCAAGGGTTATAATTAGTGATGGAGGTACCCATTTTTATAATAACAACGTGGAGATATTATTAATTAGGTATGGGTTAGACATAAAGTAGCAACATCGTACCACCCCCAGACTAGTAGACAAGTGGAAGTCAGTAACAGGGAATTGAAAAAGATTTTGGAAAGAACAGTGGGAAAATCCAGGAAAGAATGGACTAGGAAGCTTGATAACGCTCTATAGGCTTATAAAACAGCTTATAAGACACCTCTTGGCATGTCAAATTTTTAGTTTGTGTATGGAAAAGCTTGTCATATTCTATTAGAGATAGAACATAAAGCGTATTAGGTAGTGAAAGAACTAAACTATGATCTCAAGGAAGCAACTGAGAAAAGAATGTTACAATTGAACGAGTTAGATGAAATTAGGCAAGATGCATATGAGAACTTTAAACTATATAAGGAAAAGATAAAAAGGTGGCATGATGCAAATACAAGGCATAAAGAATTCCATTGTGGTGATTAAGTGTTGCTCTTCAACTAAAGACTTAGACTTTTCCCATGGAAGTTAAAATCAAGATGGTCAGGACCTTTCACGGTAACAAAGGTATATCCATATAGAGTAGTTGAAGTGATTGATGCTCAACGGGAAAGCTTCATGGTGAATGGTCAAAGATTGAAGAATTACTATGGAGGCAAAGGCGATGAGTTTCATAATATTACCTACTTGAATGATTCTACGAAGTGAACTATGAGAAGGTCAAGCTTATAACCTCCTAAATAAGTGCTTCTTAGGAGCTCAACCAAGTGTAGAGTATGAATTCTTTTATTTTTAAGTCTAGCTTGCATGTTTAAGTTTTTCATTTTATTTGTCTAGTATTATTGTCACATTTCCCCATGCAAAGTATGTGACAGGTAAGCAACTATAATTGAGAAGAGAAAAGATGTGAGAAGGAAGCAACAATGTTGGAAGTCGAGGAACATTAAGGGCAATAAGCTTTTAAATTAGCTTTTGTTAATTATTGTTGTGTTCTTAATATGAGATTTACTATTTTTTGCTTCAGAATGTTATTGCTTGTTGTAAATTTGGGAAATTGAGCCTAAATTTGAAATATATGTTCTCCGAAACTAAATTGCTTGTTGTAAATTTAGGAATTTGGGAATTATATGTTCTCTGAAATAGTTGAATATAAAATACTTATTGTGATGGATACAGTGTGTTTGAGTCAAATTTGAGAGGAGGCATGCATGCACAGTCGTGCACTTCCAAGTGCACAACCATGCATGATAACCACTCTGAGCGGCTAGAAAATTTAAAAAATGCACAATCATGCACTCATTTAGCCTTGAATAGTCATCTTCTAGGTATGGCCATGCACAGCCGTGTGGACAAAGGCCTTCCAGAAATAGCTCAGAGGTATGGTCATGCATCATAGATGCACCGTGCAGAGAATGCACAACCATGCACCATAAGGTGCACAGCTATGCACAAACTCAATAAGGCGCTATCTAGCATAGATGCATAGCCATGCATGCATAGATGTACAGCCGTTAATCGCGATTCTCCACTTCTCCAAAGGTGGTGATTGAACTTCAAAAAGGCAACCTTTCAATTTCTTCTTTCAAAACCACCATAAAAACTCTTTCACTTCCGAGAATCCTCATTTTCATCCCAAACAAAGAAGTTTCCTTTTCTCTTCATCTTCTCCACACATCTCAAACCCTGGTTTCTCCAATTTCTCATTCTTTCATCACTTCTATCAATAATAATGGTGAGAACCAAGTCTCATGCAGTAAAAAGAGCTAGTCCTCATCCTCCTAAACGCACAAGACATGGAGGAAGCTCTAACAATCCGAGAGGACAAAAGGAAGAACAAGAGGTAAAAGCTTATCCTCAAAATACTACTTTTGCTAGTAAGTTACAACATCAGAAATTTGAGGATATTATCTGTAGGAAGATTCAACCCAATAGATACCTAAATAGGAATGCTTTAATAAATGTGGGTTTAATTGATGAAGTATCTATGCTTTTACATCCAGTTGGATAGGAGCAATTTATGATGAAAGCATATCCTACATATCTTAGGCCTACTTATGAATTTCTGTCATCTTACCAACTTGATGAAAGGGCTAGGTTCATCACTTTTAAACTTGGGAACAAAGACTTTAAACTTGAATTGTTCAAATTGAATGATGTCTTTGATTTTCCTAAAGGTCGAGATGCCAATGTCATTTTTGACAAAGATGAGTTTTCGAGAGTGTTAATGACTGATAGGACATGTAGGGAGTCTAAAATTAGATCACATACCTTACGATATATGCACTATTTAATGGCACACATAATTTTTTGGAGGAGAGAAGCATACTCGGTCATTCCAAAAATTGAGTTGGCAATCCTCTATTGCATGGTGTAGATAGGAAAGTAGACATATGCCATGCCATTGCTCTAAAAATCAAGGATGTTGCTCAAAAGCTTAATGCGACAATAAAAATTGGGGGTCTTATAACGGCATTTGCACCTTATGTTGGGTTCGATATTAAGAACATGCCATTTGAAAGGGTATAAGGGAGAGAGACCATTGGCATTGTCATGATGCAAGCAATAGGACTATGTTGAGCATACTCGTGATGGGTATCGACTCACTAGGCTCCTTGGTGAACAAGGACCTTAACCACAAGCCTCGGAGGAAGAGCAAGAAAAAGAATAGGAGTAGATGGATGATATGGTGACGTGCATGGACAATTTAGAGTTGCAAATGAGCATCTTGGACACTAACGTTGAAGAGGTTACAAGGAGTGTGCATTTAAAGCATCAAGATCTTTAAGCATTCTTTATATATAAAGGCTTTGTGCCTCTACCATCCTTACCGCCATAAGATGATGCTCTACCATAAAATTAATTTATGTTTTAGGTTATTTTTTTATGTGAACATTGTTTTAAAAGTGTTTGGAAGATGTTACATTTGTGTTTAGTTAAATTTGGTTTGTATGCATGAATAAAATTTCATTTTATGCAAGTGTGGATGTTGTTTTCTATTTCAATGTGCAATGTGATGACATAATATATGGTTATTTATTTACAAAGTATGCTACGCATGTATGGATTTATGTTTAGAAAGTTTTTATACTTTGTAGAGGTGTATTGTGTACATAAATTTACCAAAGGGCTGTTGTAGGTAACAAAATCTGCAGACATGCACGACTGTGCATGTTTAGGTGCATAGCCATGCACTCATGAACCTTAGCAAAATGTAGCGCTAGTATGGTCGTGCACCTAAGAGTGCATAGTTGTGCACTATGCTTCTCACTTAAGTAGCCGTATAGGTATGGTCGTGCACTAGTTAGTGCCCAGCCATGCACCCTGAGATGCACAGTCGTATATCTATGTAAATCTGCACTTGTTCATTTCTTGAATTACAAGCTTGTCAACATTGAGGAAAATGTTGAATTTAAGTGTGGGGGGTGAATTATTTTAAATTTTTCCTTTGAAATTTAATTTCTTTTTCTTTATAGGATTTGAAGTAAATTGCCATTTTTAAATTTTCCTTTTTAGTTAGGTTTTAGTTTAGTTTCATTCTGGAATTTAGTAAGTCAATATTCATGTAGAAATAGGATTTTTAGTTATTCTTTCCTTTTTGAAAATCCTGAATTATTTTCTCTTTCTAAATTGAGAAAAATTCTAGGTTTTATTTTTTCTTAATGTTTAGGGATTGCTCTCTATGTATATGTAACAATGTGTTCAAATTGTTCATTCTTTAATTTTGAGAAACCATAGCTAATTTATTCTAAATTCACTTTATGCTAATAATATTCAATTCTTATTGTGCTTTAAGATGTCATAAGAAAAGTTTGATCAAGCAAAGCAATGGAAAGGTAAGTCAATCATGCAAAAGGGTGATGAGGTGAGTGAGCTCACTAAAGAATATGGTGCTCCCTTTTCTATTCACTCACACAAAAAGGGTAAGAACTTCCACTCTCTTCTAAAGCAAAAATTCACTTTGCCTAAATTCTTTGATGAGGATGTGTTGTGTGACATAGGGGTTGATGAAGATGTGGTGATTCTGAGTGACAAATTAGGTTAGACTAAGTTCTTAAAATGAAACATGACACTTTGTATGAACACATGCTTGAATTCTACGCTACTTTTAAATTTTTGGAAGAGAGTTTCATGTGGATTTTGAACTTATGTTCGATGTTTTTGGGTTTCCTAGTGGGGGACTTAAACAACCTCCAAGAGAATTTAACATGCTTTTTTTAGAGAAAAATTACTAAGGATAGTAGTTTCAATAAGAAAGACATGATAGTTAGTGGTTTAATTAGAGATTATGCTTACTTATTAATGCATAAATTCATGGCACATAACATTTTTGAGAAACAAGATAATGCTAGGTCTCAAAGGATGAACTTTTTATGTTATACTACATTCACACTAACATCAAGGTTTCTAGTGCTCACTTTATGTCCAGATTATTTAGCGAGTTGTGTAAGCAAGGAAGGAACCTCTCTCTATAGGGCATATCATTACAACTTTGGGGCAATATTTTTCAGCATTCAATACGACATTCTCTACTAAAGAAATGGGAGTCTTTAAATCCAAGATCTTGGGTGAAAGGGGGCTTATATGAGCAGACATTATTATTGAGTAGAGGACACTTAAAGATGTGGAGAGCAGAAAATATTAATAGTTGCGCCAATATACATTGAAACAAATGAATAAGTCTTCTTCAAAAGAGGATGAGGAGAGTGAGGGAAGTAGCAATAAGTCATGGTTAAAGAGGAAAACTCTAGAAAATGAAGCAACTAAGGAGCAAATGCTACTACTTTGCTTAGATATGCTTGAATTAAAGTTATATGCTAAGTTAAACGAGCTTCAATTCATGATAGAAAATTTGCATTAATCATAAGCAAGTCATTTCAAAAGACTCAAGAAGCTTATTGAGACAACCAATTGCAACAATTCCTCACCTCCGTCACTGCTATAAAAAGGGGAGATGTGACACCTGTTAAGGATGCCAAGCATACATTGTATGCATGTGACTAACACTTAACATAATTATTTATGTCAAATTTTTAACTCACAATTTTACATATGTAACACATATCACACAGCTTCAAGCAATTCACATCTTTCTTTATATTATACATATACAATGCTCTAGCCTTAATACAAGATGTGAAAGTTTACTAAGCATATGACGCTCAAGA
>CATIWM010227246.1:0-41182 GCA_949671775.1 Mallotus repandus
TAGTCAACTAGTCAAATCCCAAAAGGAAAAGGAAAACTTTTATGACTAATTTGACTTGAAAAAAAATGATTCTTTGAGAGCAAGAAATCCTTTTTTGATATGGATTAGGATACAAAATCGTGCTCAACACCCTTAGAAAACACAAAACAGATTGTAACTTTCAAATAATATCAATCCAACAATCTTTACTTTTTTTTTTGCTATTGACTTATTTTTTTCCTTTTTTTTTGCTATAGATTTTTTTAATTGAAATAACCAAAATAGAAGAATGAGAACACAAAGAATACAAAGAATAGAATGGAGGAAATGAAAAGAATGGAAGTAACAAAGAAAACACAAGAAATGCAAAAAAAATTAAAGAAAACACGAAACTAAAAAGAAACAAAGGATAAGTAACCTGCCCTAGGAACCCTTAATAAATTTGTTATGCGCGCCCTAGGAGACTAGAATACAAGTTATGATTGATCAGATTAGAACCCTAAAGAAACTAAGTCTCTAAAACCCCAATCTTGAAGACGCCACAAAGGTTGATCACTCCTTTAATAAGTCAAGAGTTTGTATTCTATCAAGAACACAAGAAAGCAAAGCAAACCTTGCTAAATAACTCAATAATATTGATAATAATCTGAATTCGTTTTACATGTTGGTGGCCTTTATATAGGCATGTAAAAAACCTAATCCTTAAAGGAAAAGGTATTTATTACTTATTCCTAAAGATAACTATAAAGGAAAATCCTAAACTAAATAGGATTCCTTTTAAAAGATGACAAATAAGGACAACTAAGCATTGAAAAGTCAAATTGAATAAAACTAAACTAATTAAGGCTTAGACCAACCCAACAAGCCCAAATAAACCCAAAATTAAAACAAGCACTTTATTACATCTTAGCATGCAAATTGGGCCTTTCCGTAGCATATCCATGTGACTTGATCTTATATCATGAACTCCAAACTTTGTTCTTCAAGTTCTAAACCTTGTCCTTCATCTTGCACATAAAGATAAGTGATTATCCTTGGTGTAGTTTTGGGAACTTCTAGAATAACCTTAGAGTCTTGTAAAGCAGCCTCTTTATCATACATCTCCATGATTAATCCTTGTAGTGCTTCTTTCATTCTCTTTGTCCTTGCTCTAGTCATTGGACCACCAACTCCTTGCAATGGATCTTGGGAATACTTGGAAATCCTTTGGTTAGCATCATGATCTTTATCATATTATTTCCATTCCATGATTATATTTTAATTACTTATTTATATATCCTTTTTGAAATCATTTATGTGCTTATCTTTTGCAAATTATTTTCTTGCCCATTTGCAATTCTTTTCAAATTTTGCTAATTGATAATTAATTAATTATTTATTTAAAAATTAGCAAAATAAAATTTTCATAAAATTTTTCCTTTTGCATGATCAAATATTGGCATGGTTTTAATGAAATTTGGTTTGACTTTAAATTGCTTCCAATTGGGAATCAATTAAGTCTAGAAGGACTAAAGTGCAATAAATTTTGGATGTAAATGTAAATTTTTCAAAAGTTCAGGGGTCCAAGGGCATTTTAGTCACAAGTCGCTACAAAGGCTGCTACTACTCGTGACTCATGTCACTGCAGGAGTTAGAACTCTTCACGAGCGATGCTCATGGTCATGAGCAGACCGTGAGGAGGATCCTAACAGGCAAAAAGTTATTATTTCTTTGAAATTGTAACTCCTTTTTTCCTCTTCCTAATCTAAAATGGAAACTTGCAATTATTTTTCTTATTTAACTCAATTTATGACTATTTTGTGCCCTTATTCTTTTTATATAAACCTCTCCTTAACCCCTTTCCATCATTATTCACACTCTTTAGCAATCTTCATCTTCTCCCATTTATTCTCTTCTCCTTCACACCTTCTTTCCTTTTCTAAATTTTTTTTCATGGCCCTTAAAAAGAGCACAAGGAGCACTAGATCATCATCTCAACAAGTTCCTTCCTCCTCTCAAGCAAAAAGAGCAACTAAACAGCAAAGGAAGAAGAATCCTCAATTATCCTACACTTAATGGAAATAAGGAATCGCTCTATTGCACTTTCTAGAAGGAACATCATTCCTTCAAGATATATGTCCAAAGTTTCCCTTTAAACACTTGGTTATTATGATCAAGTGTATGAAATCCTCATTAGAAGTGGTATGTGCAATTTTTCCTTCTTTCCTTTCCCAGCTTCCCCCTCACTTGTGTATGAATTCCTTCTTCATATTGCCTTAGAACCTAAAACATAGATGACTAAAACCCATGGTATAGCTTGAGCTTTAGGCTAGGTGGGAAGAGTAGGTTCCTCACAAAAGAGGATTTTAATGGGCTTTTTAGTTTTCTTTCTCAAGGACTACAACAATCAAACACTTTATGGACCCTTCATGTCTTTTGTGTTTCACATGTCAAACCAAATGCTAACCTTTCCTAGCTGGCCATTCCAAATCTTCTTCCATTTCTTCTAAAGCAATGTGGTATATCCACCACTTTCTCACTTATACCTTCCATGCTAAAAGGCTTAGCAATAAAACCATCTTTTTTTTATGGTTTATTTTTTACCTATTGCATATTTGACACTATTGAAGTGGAATTAGGTAGATGGTTGCAATGGAGACTTTAGTTGGTGAGTGATAGTGTAAGTGGGAGTATTGTGTGGGTAGGATTATCTCTAGGATTTCCCAACACTTCAATCTTACTTTTGACATATAAAACACATTCCCTTTCTTTCATATTAATGAAAAAATTCTCAAAAATTCCAACCAATTCAAAAAGGTGGGCTACCAATGGATGTGGAAGGATGAGGAAGAAGTAGTGGTTGAAGAACTTGCTTAAGATTTAAAGGATATTGAGCAAATTGGTAAACTAGGCCTTAAAAGGGTTGACCTTAGAGAAGAACAAACTCAACCACAAGTTCCTTTCTTAAGCATAAGCTCTACCTTAAAGGAAAAGGGAAAAAGGACCTTCTTTTTCTTAAAGCGTTGATGGGGAACCCATTTGGGTGGGTAACTTCTTTAATAAGCTCTCTACTGTTGAGTCCAACTTCAACACTAGGTTTGATCAAATGGACACAAAATTTTATCATTTTGAGCATAAAATGGATCATGTGGAGTATGACATCCGCTAACTTTATGCCTATCACAACATCTAATGCTCATGGCCACCTCCTCCTTCTCCTTCTCCTCATCCCTCTCAAAGTCCTCCTTTTGTGGATGCTCATGAAGAGGATGATGCTCAAGAAGGAGATGTTTAGCTCCTTATTTTTTAGTCTTTGTTTAGTCTTTATTGTTGTTTTCATTCGTAGTTTTCCTTTTTAGTCCTCTTTTTTCTTTTCCTTTGTCTTAGTGTGATGGACCACATATCTAATCTTATCTAACATAATCTATGTTGTTTCCTTACCTTGTCTTTCCTTTTTTTTATCTTTGACAAAGGGGGAGAAGAATATTGACCTTTAATTTATGCATTATTATTATTAAGCATGATTCTAATTGTTCTAAGTTAAGTTAATTAATCAACTTATATTGTGCATTTTTTAATTGACCTTTAAGTATGTAGCACTTAATACAAATCAATCTTGTAAACACATGTTCACAAATTGCAACATAAGGGGGAGCTACACACTTACACTATATTTATTCGTAAATCTTTATCAAATTGGTTATTAAGGTAAAAAAAGAGGGAGATCGTTGATATTATGCATGATCAACCTCTTTATTTTGACTTTAACAAGCAATTTAATTTTACTATAGTGTAGATCAAAACTCATTTCAAAAGAAGCTATACTTGACCTTAAAAGCCTCCTAAGTCTTGAATATTTGATGAGAAACAAACAGAGAGCATTCTACTTCATTTTCAGGTCAATTCAAGCTTATGAACATGGCTCATGAGCATCCTTCATGACTTGGAGCTCCAGTCATGAGCTAAGGCCTTAACAGAATGCAAGAGAGACTGAGTAGGCTAGATTGCTCATGTTCTCCTCCTCATGATTGTGACTAGATCGTGATCAGCAATCCAGGTCGTGACCAGCTTCTATAGCCCATGATCATGCTGGCCCTCTCCAGCCTCAATTTGCTAGGACTACTCACGAGCTCTCCTCGTGCTCATGACAAGATCGTGACTACAGGTGTACATTAGGCTACTAAGGAGAAGCTAAGGGACTCAATATGCAAGACTGCTCATGACCACTCATTACGGTCGTGACTAGATTGTGAGGTGCAACATTCAAAGAACCAATGGCTATGTCTGACATCCCTTTATTTGGAATGACTACTTTTTCATGGCACACGATTATGAGCACCTCCTCATGATCGTGAGTTGGTCAAATTTCACAGAAAAGCAAAATTGCATTAAATGCATTCTATGGAGGTTGAAGACGACCTAAATGCTTCTCAACAGTTCTTTTGTGATCTCTAAGTATAAAAAGAGGTCCTAGAGGTTGATTAAAGAGTTACACACTTTGGTTGCTGAAGATTTCTCCTTAGCATTCAATATACTCTCCTACTTTCTTTATATTCATGAACTCTTAGGAGTATGAGTTGTGCGTTAGAATTAAGACTCTTTTTTTTTTCTATTTTTGAGGGTTTTAGAAAAGGGAAGTGAGGTCTTATTCTTGTGTATAAAGTTTAAGTGTTTGCCTATTAAAAATACTTGAGAATTGGGTTGAAGACTAATCCTAAACTCTTGGTTTTAAGGTTAGAGTCAAGCCTAAAACTCAATCTTGTAAAAATCAATCTAAGTGAATGGATTGTAGTGATTCAAAAATGATAACATGGGAGAGTTAGGTGGAAATATGGGTTTGTTGATAAACCAAACTCATTAATTGCTTGTGTCCAATCTTTTCTATCTTTAATTATCTTCTTAATTTTTCTTAATTATTCTTCATTTTCTCAAAAGCCTTGTTTACCCCCCCTCTAGGGCTATTACAAAATTGTTAAACACTTTGGAGGTTTTGGTTGTGTGATTAGAGCTAAGAATTCTTATCTTCTACTCTTTCTTGGGTTAAGAAGAAGGGAAGAAATGGTCCTTTCTAAGGAATTGGTTCAAGTGTGATCCACAAAACACTTAAAATTTTGAAAAATTGGTTAGAGCTTAGCTTAGAAATGCTCAAGTTGTAAAAGGTTTGAGTTGAGCCTTAAAAACTCGAAGGTTTTAAATCAATCTAGAAAAAGAGATTGAGTGTGAGTTTGCAAAATCTTGACTTGGAGATAAGTTAGGTGGGGATGTAGGTTCATTAAGAAATTGAACTCCTTAAATTCTTATGTTGATCTTTCCTCTTCTCTTGCCTTAATTTTTTTTTTATTTCTTAATTTTCTTAAACTCCTTATTAAACTTAATTTTTCCTATTCACTCCCTTCTTCTAGGGCCTTTCAGGGGCCTTAGTGAAGTACATCATTTATCATGACATAGTTGCAGAGTTCGCATTTAGGGTGGCTGTTGAGCTTCTTGGTGCTTTGGTAATGATTTTAAGGATACGAGAGGAGTACTTTGATAGTTTGTAGACCGCCACATGAGTCTTCTATGAGATTGACACTTTAATCCAGGTCACTCTGACCTCATATGAGATTGCAGTTGAGGACATCACATTTTGCCTTTTTGCATGTAGCTGGCCCTTATTTTTCCCTTGGATTGTGCTGTTATTTTTTGTGCGTAGAGGAGGGGTTGATGATTGCTTTGGCTAGAGGTGCACTAGTGGATGATGTATAACTCCACTTTGTAGCAGTCTTTGAGAGTGGGTTATTAGGACTTCTCATGTTTTATCTTTTATTCTGCATTATTTGTATAGCTTGTACTCTTTTATAGACGTAGTAATCGATGGGTGTTGTATTTAAAGAGATTAACTGATATATATCACTAGTGGAGTTCAAAGTACTTATGGGTAATGCTATTGCCACCTGCCATCATATATATTTTTTGGAGTACCATATAATATATTTATATTTATGCTTTAATGATCGATGTAATTATATGGATAGATCAAGTATAGTTTGCTTTCGGGGTTTCTTTCTGTTGCCGTCATTATCAAATAGAATTTCCAGTAGCGGTACGTCGGGGAGGGGTGTTACAAATGGTCTCTGGACTTGGAAATGGATTTATGTCATGGATAGGGATGCTTCTTTAGAGGTGCTGTTCTTATGTACTAAAGATCATGTTTTAGTTTAGTGAATTTATTTCATTTGCTTCAAAAAAAGTCTCATCCACTCGAAAAGAAAAGTCTCAACTGTAATAATATATTACAGTTGAGCTCAATTGCATGTGGTAATTAATTCGCATCATATCACACTAATTCTAATTAATTTATATGGCAAATAAATTTGCATAATAACTTTAACGAAATAAGTTTATTGAACCCTAATTGACACCAATTTTATTGCTTAAAATCGTTTATCAGTTTTAGATATTGGTTTATTTATTGGTTTCTATATAGGCATTTGGTTTGAATATCGGTGGATGGTCTTGAGTTCAAAATTTTTTAAATAAATCGAGTTGTCTATCAATATATTGATAAGGTATGAAAAACTTAAATATAATAATTTTGAGTTGATTTGCTTAATCATGCATTATATTAATTAATAATTCCATTCATATTAATCTTTAACAGATTAAGAAGGATATTTTATACTTTAATGCTATTTAATTTTATGAGTGTGTACACATATAACACAAAGTTTCAACTATTATTTATTTATATTAGCTAATAATTGATAGTTTATATATAATTGATAGTTGATAGTTGATAGCTGAAAGCTGATAACTAGTAAATATAAACCATTTGATAAAATTTTGTTAGTTGTTGTTATTATTTTATTAAATGATCATTAAATGTATAATTTATTCTTAATATAATTTTTTTTATTTTTATAATATTTTTATTTTTACAATTTTTTAGTTATAGAAATTATCTAAAAATCTGTATATAGTAATAAATAATAATAATTATCTTTAATTTATATATTACAAAAATTATTAATCAAACTATTTAAAAAGAGCTTTAAAATATAAATCTTATTAATAATTTTTAAAAAAATTTAGATATAAATGATATAATTGTTTAAATATTGATTAATTTAAAGTAAAAATTATTTTATTTTAAATTATAAAAATTAATCATGTACATTTCATTTATGAAAAGTTATTTGTAATCAGTTATTTTAATAGGAATAATATAATTTTAATAAAATATAAATTTAAACAAGCTATCAAGTGGAAAAAAGCTCCAAAAAGAGTTGATTAATTATGTAGTTGTTTTGGATAACCATCAATTTCTCATTATTAAATCTCACTAAAAATCTATTTGGCTAAGTTGTTACTTGCAGTTGTTAACTGTTAATTAGTTGATAGTTAATAACTTATTAATACTAAATATTTGATAAAACCATTTATAACTATTATTGTTTGTATGTTTAATGATTATTATAGTGATTAATTTATTTTTAAAATTTTAAATAACACATTCATTATTATTTATTATTTATTATTCAAATAAAAATACATACGATATATATTTAAATTATTTTTATTAATTTTTATAAAAACATAACTTATATCTATTGAATATTATGAATAATATAATTAAATACAATAAAATTATATAACAATATATTTCTAGTACTTTAAAAAATATATCTAATACATATTAATATTGGAATATAAAAATAAAAATATACAAATATAATAAATTTAGATACTCTTAAAAAATGGTCATTTAAAAAATTAGTTAAAAATATAAAACAAATAAGTTAACATTATAAAAATATAAAAAAAAGTATATATTAGTATAATATATATACTATTAATATGTTGTAGTTTGTTAAATCACAACTATCCTTACTCTACCCTTAACCACTATATTAGCCATTCTAGCTATACTTGTATAAACTCTTATAACCTTTTGTTATTATTGGAATATAGTATTTTCTCTGCCTCTCATGTTCTTATGGTATCAGAGCTCTTATAAATGCCTAACAACTATCTTTTATTTTTTATATCATGTTTACGAGCTCCTCTAACATTATAACCTCGGTTCCTTCATTTTTCACATATATTTCTTCTCTACCTCATACAGCTCATCAACTTCCCATTAAACTTAACTCAAATAACTATCTTTTATGGTAGGCTCAATTATTACATTTACTTTATAGCTAAGATTTAGCAAATCATGTGGATGGTAGTGTTGAACAACCACCAAAGACAGTAGATGATAGTCCAAATCTTATATATTATGCTTGGTTTCGACATGATCAACTTGTTCTTAGTTGGATTATTGGCTCCATCACAGAGAGTTTTATTCCGTAAGTTATTGGTGCTTAAACAGCTCACAATGCATGGCAAAAATTAGAAGCTATATATGCTTCAGGTTCGAAAGCTCAAATTCGAACAATCAAATCCAAATTCTACAAGTTGACGAAGGAAAATAATGAATCTATTGGGTTATATACACAAGGTGTGAAGAGCATGTTTGATTAGTTGGCTGCCCTAAACAGTCCTATTTCTGAAGATGATTTAGTTCACATAATTGTTAATAATCTGGGTTCAAATTATAGATCTTTTGTCAGGTCTTTGGAAAATCGATTAAATGATATCTCTTTTGATGACTTATATGGATTGATACTCTCTGAGAAAGAAAATTTAGTTATTGATACCGTTGTCAAGGACTTTGTTATTCCTATAGCACATTTAGCAAATACTTCTCCTTCTCCTCGTTCACACTTTTATCGCAGGAGAGGACACTATCAACAATGTAAAGGCTGAGGGCATTCAATTCTTCTTCTTCTCATCCTTCATAATTGTGAGTCCTTATTCCGTAAGTTACTCCACTGAATCTACTATTCTTCAATGTCATAATTGTCATGGTTATTGTCATTTAGCACGCCAATGCTTTTCTCCAAAATTTTATCCCAATTAGTCTTGGCACCCTACCTAGCCCAATATTCGCCCAGTTACCAATTATGCGTCTTCCATCCACTCATGACCTCATCCTCAATTGTGGATACAAGACACCAGTGCGACACACCATTTGACTCTGAAATTGAAAAATCTATCCATCCATTCTGAATATCATGGCCCCAATGAAATTAAGATTATCAATGGTAAAACTCTTCCAATCACTTGTCATGGTTCATCTCTTTTTCATTCCAATAATAAGCCTTTTTATTTGTAAGATATATTACATGTTCCTGAGTCCTGCAGTAATTTATTGTCAGTTTATGCTTTTACTTGTGCTAATAATGTTTCCATTGAATTTTTTTCCTAACCATATTGTTGTAAAGGATATCTCCAAGAAGGAAATCCTTCTCACAGGACCAAATGAAAAAGGCCTCTATTCTATGATCATTGAACCTCCTTAACAATTCAGTTCCTCTATTCAAACAATGATGTCCTCTCTCTCACAATGGCATTCTCGGCTTGATCATGCGAATTTAAGAACAGTTCGTTAAACACTTTATCAAAATAATATTCCTTTCTCTTCAGATAAGAATTTTGATTCATGTTATGCTTGTAATGTTAGCAAAGGTTGCAAACTTCCATTTTCTGTCTTAATTTTGTGCTAAAGATCCTATTGAATTATTATGTTCTAATTTATGGGGCCAACTCCTATTAATTCAGTCAATGGCAATCGTTATTACATTCTTTTTTTATGATTATTATAGCAACTATACATGTATCTATTTTATCAAATACAAGTCTTAAGTTCTAAGTGTGTTCATCAAGTTTTCACATTGTTCAAAAAATACTTTGGAAAACCCATTAAAATTGTTAAAGCTTATTAGGGGGGAGTACCAAACACTTACTAAAGATTTACTTAACAATGGGATTACACAAAGAAACTCTTGCCCAAAAATACCAGAATAAAATGGGTGTGCCGAAAGAAAATATAGACATATTATGGAAATCAGCTTAGCCCTTTTGCAATATTCCAAAGTGCCTAATAAATATTGAAACTATTCTTTTGACATTATTATTTATATAATTACTCAATTGCTTACTCCTATTCTCAATCATCTCACTCCTTTTTACAAATTGTTGGCAATCATCCTAATTATAATTTTCTTAAAACTTTTGGTTGCCTTTGCTATCCTAGGTTACAACCATGTACTTCTAATAAATTGGAACCTTGCTCCCAAAAATGTGTTTTTATGGGGTATAACAAACTTCATAAAAGTTACTATTGTCTTGACCTAATGTCCCATAAAATTCTTATCTCACGCCATATCATTTTTTATGAACAAGAATTTCCATTCTTCTTGGGTGGTGATGCTCAATCTGGTGTTGCATACTCTTCCCAACAAATATTTTCTTACCAAACCTCTTAATACTAACCTCTTAGTTCTACTTCAACTCAACCACAATCACCTCTAGCTTCCCTGTCACCCAACAGTCCAATGCAATTACAACCTCACACTGTAACTTCTCTAGGCTTACCACTTGTTGTTGATCTCTCCATTTATGTTCTTCCACCTCAATACAAACATTCCATGATTATCCAATCCCAAATAGGCTCTCTCAAGCCTAAAACCTTTCTTTCTCACTGCATAGATGATATTGAACCAAACTGCTTCACTAAAGCCTTAAGTCACACATTTGGAAATAAGCAATGCAAGCTGAGTACGATGCCATGATTACCAATGACACTTGGAAACTGGTACTACAGTCACAGGTACATAATATAGTCAATTGTAAATAGGTATACCATATTAAAAGAAAGTTAGATGGCTTTATTGATCGTTATAAAGCCCGATTTGTAGCAAAAGGCTTTCATCAATGCCCAAGGGTTGACTACACTAAAACATTTAGCCCTATGATTAAGCTAGCTTCAATTTGATTGATTCTTTCTTTGGCTATATCTAAAGGATGGACTGTCAAATAGTTAGATGTGTCCAATACCTTTCTCCATAGAACTCTTAATGGAGACATCTATATGGCTCAGCTACAAGGCTTCATTAACTCCTTATATCTGAACCATATATGTAAGCTAAAGGAATCCAATTATAAGTTAAAACAAGCTCCAAGACAATGGTTTACTTGCTGAACTACAACTCTCGCTTCTATTGGTTTTTAAAATTCCAAAACTGATAGCTCTTTGTACTTCTACAGATAAGGTGTGTTGCAAATTTTTTACCTCCTTTAAATGGATGATATCTTGATCACTAATAGTGACATTATGTTCATTAATAAAGTTATTCAATCTCTTTAACAAAAGTTTTCCATAAAAGATCATGGTAAAGTTACATATTTCCTAGGCATTAAAGCCATTCATTTCAAAGGCGGGTTATTATTGACACAATCTAAATACATTCAAGATTTATTAGTAAAGTCAAAGATGGAGGACACCAATGGTATGTCTACACCGGCCTATTCCAAAACTCATCCTCAATTACATGACCACCCTTTCATAGATCCTACATTGTATCGAAGCACAATGGGTAGCTTTCAGTATCTCAGCTTAACATGACCATAAATTTATTTTGCTGTGAATCGAGTCTCTCAATACATGCACACACCAACTAATGATCATTGAGTCACTGTTGAACACATATGAAGATATCTCAAACAAATCATTCACCATGGTTTATTCATCTCTTCATCATCTAATTTTAATGTTTCGGCCTATAGTGATACGGATTGGGGCAGTGACATTGATGATTGAAAGTCAACTATATAACCTAATTACTTGGGGCTCTTGTAAGCAACGCACAGTAGCCAAGTCTTCAATTGAGGCATAGTATCGAGCCTTGGTTCCCATTGTCTCAGAATTCTAATAGGTTTTTTCTTTGATGACTGAAATTGGCATTTTTACCTCTTCGCCTCTCATTTTGCGGTGTGTCAATTTAAGTGCACCATATCTCTCCACAACACCAATATTTCATTCCCGTTCCAAACACTTGGAAATTGATTTTCACTTTGTCTGAGACAAGGTACCAAAAGAGAAAATATTCATACAGTATATTTCTTCTTAAGATCAACTGGCTAATATTTTCATAAAATCCTTCGAAAAATCAAGTTTTTTTTTTCACGACATCCAAGTTGTCTATTCAATCTCGACTAGTACAACTTGTAGGAGGGTGATAAAGATTATCTCAAGTCAAAGTCTGTTAGTTATGGATATGCTCTAGCTTGTTGTAGTTTGTTATATCACGACTATTCTTACCCTATCCTTGACCAATATATTGGTCATTCTATACTGGTATAAACTCTCTATAACCTTTTGTTATTATTGAAATACAATTTTGTCTTTGCCTCTCACGTTCTCAGGGAGTTGAAGGTAATTATTTTCCTTATTCCCCTTTCCATAAGGTGAAAATCATCACACCCTTAAATTGTGTGTAAAACTTCAACTCTTAAATATACTAAAATTTAAATTTTTATTTTTTTTTCTAATATTTCTATTCTTTTACTTTCATTAATTAATTTTGAGTTGTGAAACACAATAAAAATTATAATTTTTTTCTATTTTCCTCTCTTTTCTTCCCTTTAAAACACCTTCTTTTCTCTCTTCGTCTGGTAGCGATGCATAGTGTTATAGTTGTATTATTTGATGAAATTTTTTTATCAGCCGTACATCTAACTCATATCAAGTAAACAACTTCTAAATATAATTCCAAATATATTGAAAGGTGCAATATTTAATTAGCACAGTTTGATTTATGTCTGTATAGAGGGTCCAGCTAGCATTGCTACCT
Organism: Mallotus repandus; assembly: GCA_949671775.1. Classification (NCBI taxonomy): domain Eukaryota; kingdom Viridiplantae; phylum Streptophyta; class Magnoliopsida; order Malpighiales; family Euphorbiaceae; genus Mallotus; species Mallotus repandus. The sequence goes on from CATIWM010227246.1 coordinate 12,678, forward strand.
TGTGCTTTAGAATATATAAAAACCTTGGAATAATTCTTAGAAATGATTCAGGCATGATCTTTTAAACTAAAGACCGCAAAAATAAATAAAAGAGAATCATATTCTTTTGCTAGCAATATTGCATATTCTAATAATCATTCCAACATGGCAACTTGGATATATTTGTTTGTACATTCACACACGTGCGCATGCAAATCAGTGTAGTGATAGGAACATACACCATCAGCATCACGGCGACCTAAACTACATAACCGTTCATTATTAGATATTGCATTATTTATTTTTTAGTCCCCACATTTATTAATGAATGCAATTGTGTATTAAATTTAGCAAATAAGTATCTATTTGTTTTTCTTGCTCTTAATTTAAAGTATGATATCACATGTATATTCAATGATAAGATAAATGATATTATATTTATTAGCATTAATTAATTAAATATTTAACAATTATTCAACTTCTTAAGTATAAAATATCTATAATATGCATCAATTCATTACATGCAGGTTAGTAATATTGAACCTCCATTAATGTGAAGTTTATATGAGGATATAAATATTCATCGGCAACTAATAAGTAATCTGAATTGCACCGTATAATTGTTATATACAAGGTTATAATGATACTTAAGAAAAGAGAATCAAATTGCCAATAATAAATTATATATATATATATATATAGCCGCTTCATATTATACAATTTATTAATATTTAAATAATTTAATTTTTTATTATTAATTATTATATATGCAATCCATTAATATTTAGACTATTCAACTTTTTTTTAAATTAAAAAATATATTATCTTATTTATTTGTAGTTGAAAAATGTATTGTAGCATAAACTTGTTAAAATTAAATTTGTTATCTTTCTAATGTTTTAAAGAAATTTTTGCTATTATTAAAAAGAAAGTATTTTTTGCCATGAAGTATATATGGTACTTGATTCAACAATTGTAGGCTAAATTTTTTTAGGTCTAAATCATTGGTATTCATTGTCCGTTGGATTTTAATTGATTCGATTAGACTCTGATAGAATGATAAGGGCGGCAAAATATTTCCATCTAACTTAGAGTTGCATTGGTCAATTTCATGAATGTTTTAGGCAATTCAAAGAAAAAAAAAAAGGAAAGTAAGTTCTTTTCTTCTTAGGATGCCACACATTTAAAAAAAAAAAGGAAGAAAAAAAAAAGAAATGTCTTTGTTGATTTGATTGGTAAATTGAATAATAGGGCCAGCCAGCACAAAATGAGGGAAGACACAAAAAGGTACTTATGGACAAAGGAAATCCTATATATGATGGGGACAAATAATATACCAGTAGATTACTACAACTATTATTACTACTACAACTTTCTACTAGTCTTCATGGAATATATTGTTTAGGAATACGATTTTAACCTGCCTAAGGAAAGTAGGAGACATCGATACATAGATATATTCTTAATGATGATGGGTTTGTGGGGTCAATTGGGAGTAGGCAAAGGCAGATTGGCAAGAACATATACATATATGATGTGTGTGTGTGTGCATGGGTGATTTATCATTAAGCTCATGTGGAAGAACGTGAGGACACACATCAGTTTGGAATCTCCTCAACCTCTTTATTTCTTTCTCCACCTGTACTGTGTACTCACATATTAAGAATTTCCCCACACACATACACACACAGATACTTCTAACGAGGAACTTACAAAAGTGAAAGTTTATATGTACATATGTGTGTGTGTCTAAATATATATATATATATAATTTGATAAGAATATGATTGGCTTTATAATTAAAAAATTTATAGTTTGGAAAACAAGAAGAGGTAAGCACCTTAAGAATAAGATAAAACAATTACATACAATAACTACCTATAGTTAAATAACAAATTATTTTTTAAATTTAAGTTTGAAGCCAAATTTGACTAAATTTCTTTTTTAAAAAATCGACTAAATTTAATTTAGTTGTACTGAAATTATTAAGTTTTGATATTATAGATGAAATATCAAATTTAAAATTTAGTAGCTCATTGTTTGGTTTACTTTCATAAAAATTTCATTTTATTTTTAAATAAATTTTAAATGAGATCCATTTCCAAATGATTTTTTAAAATGAAATACTTGGTTTAAATGAATAATTTTATGAAATAAAATAATTTGAACCAAGCATTTTATTTAAAAAAAGTTGGAATTGAAAATAAATTCTATAAAAAATAAAATTTAATTTAGTAATAAAATTTTATTTTTTTTTGTAGAATTTATTTAAAAATTTGATTTAGTAATAAGTAAAATTTTAAAAAAAGTTGGAATTGAAAATAAATTCTACAAAATTTTTATTTAAATCAAATACATCCATTTCAATTTACAAATCAAGTCTATAAATTTTGTGAAATTCATTTATATTAAACATATCTTAAAATTATACATTTTTTTTTGGGTAAATTGAGAGGTCATATGACCTTAACATTAATGGATTGCACAACAGGAGGTGTAGCCCTCCCCTTTGAAATCAACGAGAGTAGAAATCAAACCCTATACCTCAGGACGCCCTTGGAGAGAAGTTACCACTCCACTACTCTTTCATTGGCTTAAAATTATACATTTAATCTCTCTATTCATTTATATATTAAAAATGAAAAATTTATGAAGCATATTGGATTTATTAGCGAAAAAAAAAACACACACACAAGAAACAGTTACCTGCGGACCACATGGATATATGTGAAGAAAGAGTCACAAAATAACATATAAATAGAGAAGGAGAAGAGATGGGGTGAGATTTGGCGTGGATTTCCGAGCCGTTTTATATAGAGGGTATGATTTATTTTCTTGTTCTTAGAACGAGATTTTGCTTTTTAGATGATGAGAACTTTATTAGGACAACATATAGAGAAGAAGGAGAAGAAGATGCTCAAATTTTAATATGGTGAATCGACAATTTCGGGATCATTGTCCGTATGAGCATAAAACCTCTCCTTTGATTGCTCTCTCTATAGACTATGGCTATTACACTCGACTCAACACTTGAACACAGCACACTAACCCACCGACCAACCATGACATTATTATGATTATTTTTGTGCAAGTTAGCTTTCTTCTTTGTTGATTCTTGACTCTTGACGGTTTTGAATGGTTTGCTTTATTCGATGTTTGGTAAGCAGCTGCATTGGTTCTTGCAAAAGCTATAAAATGAAAACTACTCTTATCATCAGATTCCTTTCTTTCAACATGGCCAATACCATCCCTACTGCTTCTCCTCTTCCCAACTTATTTCTATATATAATACCATTATATATTATTATTCTTTTTCATTATTTTATCAAACATTCTATAGCTAGCTAGACCAAAGAAGTTTCTTAGAAGGACATATATATCGAGGCAGCATTATTTTTCTTTTGATTTTTTTTTTTGTAAATGTAAGAGTATTTAAAATTTAATATTTTTCTTTCTTTTAGAATAAATTATAGTAGTGGGATTATTTTTCATATAATTTTAAGGACACATATTTATATTAATTTAGTACATTATGAACAAAAATATTTTATTTTTTGGATACTAGCTTTAGAAATTGAATTTAGATCACTAATGTTGGTGAAATAGAGGTCTAATAACCACCTTTATTTAAAGGTACCATGTGAATTTTTTTTAAAATTTTCTGGTGTAAGATCACCCGGTATTCGGTGTACCGTAAGATTCAATTAATTTGAATTCAATTCGGAAAAGACCCGAAGGGCGGCAAAAGTCTATTTCAAAAATTTTAAAGTAGCTATAAATCTAGGGTTCAAACCCGAGACCTCTAGTTAAATTGGAAGAGTTCCCTGCCAACTCACCCACATTCTCTTGGCACCATATGACCTTATTAACAAAAAAAAAAAATTAGTGACATTTTTTTCGGTCTCACCACGTATACATCCATCCAAAGGAATGGTCTAACCTACATGAATTTCCATATATGAACCCAAATAATCCGAAAAATATGGAAGTAAATATCAGGAAATTGTTTGATAATATTAAAGATATCCCAGCTGATAAATGGTTGGGTTTTTTATATTATACAATATTAATCAAAATCTTTGATGCATTGATGAAAATATAGCGATACGTAACTTGGCAGTTTTTAATTATTAGTATCTTTTCAAAACAAAAATTACAAGTCATCAATGAAGAGAACTTATATATATGTGCTGTTTCAATGTAATATCAATAAATAGTATAAACTTAAAATCCAATATTTTTCATACAATCAAAAAATTTCCTTCAACATCTCACATATTATTTTCACCTTTTTATATTTTGTGATATTCTCCTTAACAATAAAGGAAGCTATATATATATATACAATAAAAATATGATACCAACTATTGGCATCAACTGGCAGGAGGTTATTTCCATATAAGCCAGGTCTTGGATTTGAGTGCTTGTATATGTAGTCGTATTAAATTAGCTATTGGGAGACATTTGCCGCCCAAATCGAACCGGATTAATTATAATTCAGTAAATTATAGTACCGGTAGTTTACACTAAAAAAATCACGAGACATATATATTAAATTTTTGAATATTTTTTACTGATATAATTTTATATGTGATAAGTATTAATTAGTTCAATGCACATATTAAAAAAAATTAAAATTATATTTCTTATATAAAAACAAGTATCATTGATTCATTGACCAAAATACAAAGATGATCCACAATATACCCTTAATTAGTTGTTATGGAAAGCAGAAATGGATAACCGCAAGTCAAAATTACATTATTCTTACAAAGATGGGAAGAGTTTTTTACTATTAGACTAAATGCAAAAAACAAAGAAATTTTAGTTCAAAGCATGACATATGATTCAAAATTTCATTGAATTACATTAAAAAACTTTCTATCAATCATCAATAATTATTAAAATCAGTTGATAAGAATTTTTATTTAAATTATATTTTCATTTTAAATTATAATATATACAGTAGTATTAAATTTATTATTAATTTTTTTTGCTAATTTTAATAGTCTTGTTAGGATTAAATTGAATTAGTATAAATAGTTAAATAATTTCAAACATCATAAAGAGGAGAGAAGGGGATGGAGATTCAAACATATACTCTTTAACTAAATGTTCATATATTTTGCCACTTAAATTATTTGTACAAGGTAACTGAATTAATTAGAGTACAGTAAATTTTACAGTAAATTTTGGATTAATGGTTTCAACTAAAAAAATTTTATATTATTTAGTCACATGGCATGTTGCTAGTAGCTTTTTTTTTTATTTTAATTAAGAGGCCATATAACCTTAGCATCGATGAACTGTACAATAAGAGATATTTTTTTCTTTTTAAATTGATAATAACAAAAATTAAACTATATATCTTATAATACATTTAGAGAATAATTATCACTTGACTACTTTTTGACCGTACTTACTATTAGCTTTTTAAATGGGCACCAAAAACCTCTTGAATATTAAATATTCCTCAACTTGAAACTCGGTCAACTTACACATTAAGAAAAGAAAAAAGAAGAATGAAGCAAGTGAAGTGAAAAATGAAGCAAAAACTGTGTCTAAATCAAGTCATTTCCGTTAGTTATAGAGTCCAGTCCAGTCTCTCGTGGCAGAAGATTATGTATAGCAGCAGCAGAATTGGAACAAACTCCCATGCACGCTGCATTGAAGCGCGTGCAGTTCAAGATCGAATCACTAGAAGGAAGAGCCAGTGTCAGGGTCCACATTCTGACAAAACCAGTAGTTTTGTCCCCATAGTGAGTCGTGAAAGCACCACGCGCTCTTACAAAAATTTCGTCAAATATTTCATCAAAGCAACAGGTCAGAGTCAGACATTCCAAATTCCATTCTTTTCTTTTATCAGTCAGCAGCGGTAGCAGTACAAACAGCAGCACTCACCTTGTAACCTCCAAAAACAAAAGATTATAAGTTGTAGTAGCAGCAGCAGCATCGCTGAGCTGTGCTAATAGTAATCAGCAGCTGCAGATGACCTGATCTATCATATCTTTGACTCAAATCCAATGACTCCCCTTGACCCTTTTGTAGTCTTTAGGGATATTCTACTCCTCTCCTCCTCCTCCTCCTCCGTTCTTGCTCATGCTTCTGTCTGAACAGATTTTCAAGACATTACCAAAATCATGATGATGGGTTTTGTTTTTTGATATGGAATTGAGTGGCAAAATTTGGAGTCTTTTGAGACTCTTGTCTTTAGCAGTACACTACAGTTTATTTATTTGTTAATATTGTATATATGTACATCTCCATCAATGTGACTCATGACCTCATTATCATTACTGTCTCATTTTTAAATTTTTTTCAACCCCAACCAAGTAAAGTACTCAGATTATTATTACAAAATCATTATTTCTCAATCTCAGTTTTCAGTTTCACCGAACAGGAATATTTGTTTTCACTTAATTAACTTGTATTATTGATTCTCTCTTTTCTATTAATTAATGCTGTTACACAGTACACACAAATTAATTATTAAAAATATCTCTACCTAGCTATCTCACATGCAACTAGATCACGACTAGTACTAAAAACATGCACAGTAAACAAATGGGTTCTTTTTGTTTGGAGAGTTGGAAGTCACTAAACTCTAGGTGGATCTCTTATATTTCTAGAAGAAAGAGAGGCAACTACACATTTTGAGAATATGTATTATATATTTTCATATACACATATATGTAAGTGATCTTATATATACACATATATGGCTTGCTAGCATGTTATTTTTTCCACTTTTAGCATAAAATAAGATATGGTTTGTGTCTGCTACACTGTTTCAGTTATGGGGATGAAAGAGCAAGTAGTTACATATAATGGATGTTCTGATTAGATAATTATCAACCTTACAAAACAGTAATTTGAACATTCGGTCGGTTTGGTCAAAATCAAATTAAATTAATCCTAAATTGTATTAACCAAATTTATATATATAAATGAGACTGAATTAAAATTCAAAAAAAATAAAAATGACTGAAACAAAACTAACCAATTTTTAAGTTGAAAATCGAACTGAACTGAACAAATTGAAGATTTTAGGAATTTTTTATTTTTTAAGAAAATCTTTAATCATATATATATAATTTTTATTTAAATATATGGATTAATTTTTTTAATTAAGGTTAAAAAAGACATGGTGAAGGTTCAGTACATAAAATTTGAACTATTTCTGATGTTGGATTGACATTAATTCAACCGGATATAAAGTTTTCATCCTTTAAACATTATATATATACTAGCTAGCTAGCCACAGAATAATTTAAATCTTCCAATTAATTAAAGAGAGTGCTTATAAGAAAGGAAATGTATGGTTGGGAACAATATACAAGTTAGGATCAATAGGAATTGGCATATGCATAAAGTCTTTATTCGATCTCTTCTTATATATATACACAATAATAAATCTTTTCAGCAAAGTTTAGGAACATTCGGCGTTAAAGAACAATAAAACCATTTATTAATTGCAGTAAAAGCTTTAAAATGGCATCCAAATCCAACAAACTAAATTAAAGAGATTTAACTTCAAAATTTTGGCTCTAATTCCTTCTCTATATTAAAGGTGACCCCAATTTCAAAAGAGGACGAAATCACACTTTGCATCTTGACTACACTTAAGAATACTCAAAGTCAGCTTTTCTTGAGATTATTTAAAGCTCTTTAACTATATATTTATCACATTTCCAAATGCCTAGTTGAAAATAAAACTAGCAACAGAAACAAGGCATTTAAAGTTCGTCATTATCATGATGATGATGATGATCATCATTATCATTACACTGTAAATAACAAAAGAAAATTTCTTTAGTTTGTGCACCTCAGCTTTAAACGAAATCATTCACCATCCGTCGAAAAGAAAACTAGTGATAAATGATTCAGTAAGTTTACATGGAACTCAAGAACATATCATTTTAAGTAATTAGTACAAGGCTTTTCATCATCATAAGTATGTCATACAAACTAGCTCCATAAGTTCACCATACACTCCTTGTGGTAAACCTGCCTAAAACTAAACTAGGTAAGAAAGAAATGAAATAACTTCGAAACGAAAAAAGAAGCCAAAGAAAAACAGAAAAATAAGAGGCCTACCATTCTAGGGTTTCCTAGTTAATCTTGAAAGAAGCAAGCTCCTTGATCCATCTCTTAAATTCCTCCATCTTGAACAAGAGAAAAGGTTTCGAGCTATGGAGATAATGGTAATCCTATCTATTTGTACTTTCTTTAACCGAGGAAAGGAAAAACGGAAAACTGAAACTTGAACTCATGGTAGCACAGACCAGCAGAGACAAAATCTATAATTGATTGCTAGTAGAAGAAGAGCTAAAACTAGATAGATCACTCCATGCAGTACCACTCCAATACTGGTCATTTCCCGGATTAATTCCCATGAATTGCCTTGACAAATTATGCTCCTGATTGTCTTCCATTTTCACTGAGGCGAATTGGGTAGATAAAGAAGTTGATATCTTTGGCCTAACCTGACCCAGTCCACCATATCCAGATGGCTCAGCTCCACCCTCATATGGGTATAACCCAGCAGAAGAAGAAGAATCTAACCCACCTAAGAATGGAAATTGCTGTCCTTGATGCAACCTCCACTGCTCTAAACCACCCATTGACAAAAGAGAACCACCAGCAACACCACCACTACCACCACCACAACTTCCACCAAGACCAGCACTAGCTAAAGCGCTCCCTATCTGGAAATTCAAATCACTTGTTCCTCCAATAGGTGCTGAAAGGGCACCATAATTTAACCCAATATCAGAAGCAGCAAATTCATTAAGATGATGAAGAGGAGCCATGAATCTCAAAGGTGGAACCTGTGGTCCTATGCCTAATATGTCACTGGTTCCACTGTTAGAAGACACGGTGCTTGAAGAACCGGAACCTGTTGGGCGATCACCACTTGCTGGAGATTTGGAGCTGCTGCTTCCTTTGCTTCTCTTGTTTCTCCTGCAACCACCACCAACTGGGACATTTCTTAGGGCGCCACCTCTTGTCCAGTACCTTCTACAGGTTTTGCAAAAGTGTCTAGGCTGAGACAGACTGTAGTTGTTAAAGTAACAAAATTTAGTGTTTGTTGATTCACATCTTGGACATTTTAATGCTGTCTCTGGCATAGGTATGTTAGCTAAGCGAGCTCGATCCGCCATGGAACCCGGCCGGATCGAGCCAGCACCACCACTTCCATGAGGAGCAGGAGGTGGTGGAGGAGGATGAGGCGGGGGAGGAGGAGGAGGAAGAAGGTGAGTGTTTGCACTGGTACTTGCGCCATGTTGGTGATGAAGGTGATTTGGTTGCTGTAAAATAGAGAAAATAAAAACAAGAAAGCAGAAATCAAATATCTGGTATATTCAAAATAAAGATAGAAGAAACAAAAGCAGCAAGAATATTTATCTTTTGAAATTTTGCTTTTTAGGCAAAGAATTAAAACTCTCAAGGATCCAAAAGAAAAAAAAAATTGAAAGAAATTAAAACCATACCTGTTGCCAGTTGGCTGGATCAAGATAAGCTGGAAGAGATGAAAAAACCATGGTTCTTGATCTTTCTCTTTTTGTAAAGGTTGATTTGGGTGTTTTTTTTTTTTTTCCTTCTTTTGTGTGGTGAGATAATAGAAGCTAGTGGAGAATCACATCAACAAGCGGGAGTGTTTTTGCAGAGACAAGAGAAAGAAAGCAAGAAAGCAAGAAAGAAGTGAAGGTGGAATGAGGAGAAGAATAAAGGAAGAGGGTGGGACTTTATACATATTTATATATATGTGTGGGTTTGTGTGTGGGTATATATATGTGCTTATTTTTATACAAAAAAAATGTAAAATGTTGCACTATAGATATATAAATTAGTATTTTGGTCCTTGTGAACTTGACTGCTTTTGTTTTATATATAAAATTTGCTTTTTAGGGTTTAGGAAAATTGAAGTTTCTTAACTCATAAGCTTCTTTATGATTCTTTTGTATTAAAAAAAAAAGAGAATTAGTGGTATACTGTGTCTCTTGCATGGCAAAAAGTTTATGTTTATTTGTCTAAGTAATATATGAATTACTTAGTGGGTGCTGAAGAAGGAGAGAGTGGTGAGGTGAGTAACTTGTGGGTAGTGTATAGTGTAGTGGGTTTATATACAAGTCTTTATTATTAAGGATGCGTTTGGATCAGGGTTAAAGAAATAGAGTGTAATAGTTACATATATAACTTTTAAGGGAGTAACAGTTACAAGTGTAATGATTAAGCTGTTAACCTTGTTTGGCAAATGAAAAGTAATTGATAAATTGTAATGTGACATTTTTTTAAGAAAAAAATTATATAATTGATAAAATTTATTATTAAATATTTAAAAATAATAAAAATAAATAAATAATCATTTAAAACTTTAAATATTTATATAATTATTTAAATAATATATTCATATGCATTTTAAAAACAAAAAAAAATATTATAAAATCTAGATTTCATAAATAATAAAAAATTGGAGAGAAAAATAAAATCAATGAAATGATCATAAAATAAAAATTTAAATTAATTCGTACCTTTTTGATAGATTTGATTAGTAGCTTCTTGATAAAAAAAAAAAAAAGAAATTGAAGTGATTTGATGAAGGTAGAAAAATAAAAAATAAAGAGTGCTCTCTTAAAGACATGCATTTTTATTATTACAGGCCTTTAACCTACTCTCAGCTAGGTTAATAAAAATAAACTTAATCATTAAGGGGGTTATATGTTAATCCTGGACTTGTAAAGGTTACCAAATAAGGGTAAAGGGGGTTAATGTATTACAAGAGTAACATTTGACCCACTTTAACCTCCATCCAAACACACCCTAAAGATTAAAATAGTAATTACAAATATTAGATTAAAATGTAGCGGTGTAAGAGTAATTAATAATCACTTCTCTCTACCAGTGATGAAGCAGTTAAATGGTAACTGCTTTCTAAGAATGTTCTGAGGTGTATAATTCAATTTTTATCATTATTAATTTAAAAAGGGAGAGTTGCTGATGTAGTGAAAGCCTAGGTTAAAAGGGATAAATGTCGCAAGCCGTTGATTCACGTACAAATGTCATCAAGCAACCTTTTATAACCTGTTAATTCAACACAAATACTAGGAAATAGACATCTAAGAATTTATTGATTCACAAAAAATACCGAATTTGAGGAAAAAATTGAAATTTGATTTAACAATTCAACAAAAATGTCTCAAAACATCTAAAAATGACAAATAAATATTGTTTAAGAAAAAACCTTAGCTGAAAAGTGCAAAAGACAAAAAAAAAACCCAAAAAAATAAACATAAAAGTTCAAACTAAAATTTGAAGCCCTAAATGATGGATTTTGGGCCTGAAGTTGTCGTGTTACAAGTATAGCTTATAATACTTGTCGTAGACCTCTGAGTCAGCTTCGTTTTGACATATTATGGGCCCCATCAAACGGGACCAAACGTTAGAGCCATATAAAGCTCCATTGCGCACTTGCCTCTTGTCAAACTTATCCATAAACTCGAATGCAATCTGGTATGCATCATTCCCTCCAGCTGACAGAAAATTTGACCTTGAATTTGGCATAACATCATCATTAGAAGAATCTCGAGAGAAAGGAATCAAATGCTTCACATTAAAAAGAATCAAATGCTTCACATTAAAAACATATGTAGTGCGAATATGGCTAGGCAGCTTCAAACGATAAGCATTATGGTTAATCTTGTCCACAATCTTCACAGGACTAATCTGTTTGGCAAATAACTTATTATACTTTCCAGTTGGAAAGCGATCCTTAGTCAGGACTGCCTACACAAAATCACCCACTTCGAACTTCAAATGCATGCGCTTCTGATATGCAATCTACTTGTATTTGGAGTTAGCAGTAGACAGATTTTCATAAACTGTCTTATGGACACCCTGCAATCTAGTGACAAAATCTGCTGCTTTTCCATGGATCCTTGTCTTATTAGGCAGTGTCATTAAATCAAGAGGACCTCTAGGTTGAACTGAATAAACAACCTGAAAAGGACAGAAACCTGTGCTCGTATTCACAACATGGTTGGTTGTGAGCAAATTCTACCTGGCATAACTTCTGATCCAAACTCTTCATATGATCTCCAACCAAACAACGCAACAAGTTTCCTAGAGATTTGTTCACCACCTCAGTCTGCCCATCTGTCTGAGGGTGATAAGCACTACTGAAATTCAATTTAGTATTGACCATCTTCCATAGGCTGCGCTAAAAATGGCTAAGGAAGTGGGTATCTCTATCAGAAATAATAGAGGCAGGCAACCCATGAAGACGATACATATCTCAAAAGAACAATTGTGCCACATTAACAACATATGTGGTCTTCTTGCAAGGAATAAAGTTAACCATCTTAGAAAATCTATCAACCACAACAAAGATGAAATCATTACCTCGCTGTGTTCGTGGCAACCCTAGCATAAAATCCATGTTAATATCAGTCCAAGGTTGAGAAAGGACTGGTTGTAAAGTCTTGCATTTATGACTGCTCCCTTGGAAACTTGACAGATCTTGCACCTCTGCACATACTGTTCGACTTATTTATGAATTGATGGCCAGAAGTAGGAGGCCTGAATCAATTGCAAAGTTCTATCTCTAACAATATGTCCCTCCCCATGCAATTCCTTGATTGTCTATAGGCAAAGGCTGTAATCTGGAATGCACAACTGGTTACTCTTAAATAAAAACCCATCATGTAGTAAAAATTATGATTTCTTCCCAACTTGCACATCTTGCATTACCACAAAAAAAATAAAGGTTAGTAGCAAGCATATCATGAAAAGAATCAAAACCAGGCACCTCAACCTTTATAGTAACCAGCAAACAACTTCTGCGACTCAAAGCATCTGCAACCCGATTAGTGACACCTGACTTATGCTTCACCACATAAGTAAAACACTCCAAATAAGCTACCCATGTTGCATGGCGGGGTGAAACTTTATCTTGCTGATGCAAATGCCTAAAATAATCTTGATTTGTATACAAAATAAATTCTTTGTGAAATCAGTAATGACGCCAATGTCTCACTGCCTGCACTACTACATAAAACTCAACATTGTAAGTGCTATAATTAAGTTTTGAACCAGATAATTTTTCACTAAAAAATGCAACAGGTCTGCTGTTTTGACTAAGCATTGCTCCAATCCCTACCTTCGAAGCATCTATGTGTAGCTCAAAGGGCTATGAAAAATCTGGTAGTACTAAAATTGGTGCAGTTATAAGCCGTTCTTTAATCAACTTAAAGGTTGCCTCTGCTTCATCTGTCCACTCAAGCTTACTACCTTTCATGCAATCTATGATTGGAGCCATAATGGTGATGAAATTAGCAATAAAACGCCTATAGAATGACGCAAGGCCATGGAAACTCCTCACTTATGTCAAGGTCATTGGTCTAGGCCACTCTTTCACTACTAGCACCTTTGCCTCATCAACTTCCAAACCAACTCCTGACACTACATACCCCAAACACAGTACCTTGTGAGCCATAAACACATACTTCTTCATAGAAGCATAAAATTTCTCCCTACGCAACACTGCAAAAACCTCTCTAATATGCTGCATGTGCTCCTCATGGTTAACACTATATATCAAAATATCATCAAAATACACTACAACAAATCTGCTAATAAAAGGCCTCAATAACATATTCATGACACGTATAAAAGTACTAGGGGCATTAGACAAGCCAAAAGGCATCATAAGCCACTCATACAACCCCTCCCTAGTCTTAAACGTTGTTTTCCACTCATCCCAAGGCCTAACATGAATCTGATAGTATCCACTCTTCAAATCAAGTTTAGTAAAAACAATAGCACCACTAATCTGGTCAAGCAATTCATCTAAATGAGGAATGGGAAACCTGTACCTCATAGTAATTTTATTGACGGCTCTGTTGTCCACACACATACACCATGACTCGTACTTCTTAGGAGTTAAAAGGGTAGGTACAACATATGGACTCATGCTCTCCCTTATATGGCCTTTAACAGGCAGCTCCTTAACCTATCTGCACAACTTTTCATGCTCACTAGGGCTCATCCTATAATGTGGTCTGTTGGGTAAGGCTGATCCTAGTACCAAATTAATGTGATGCTGAATATCACGTAATGAAGGCAACCTATCTGGTAGCTCCTCAGGAAATAGGTCACTAAATTCAGCAATAAGTGGAGCCATAATCTCTAGAACAATAATTAAATCTGCCACCTCCTTTCTTACCAACATATACCCTATGTCTAATTCTTGTAACTCCCCGTCAAATTGGGCCAAAAACAGTAGGGCATGAGCTTCACTTGTAGGTTTAGGCTTCTCTAACACATGTCTACTAGGTAGCATTACAATTTTAATCCCATCAAACATAAAGCTATATGTGTTTTTTCGCCCATTATGAGTGACATCCCTATCATACTGCCAAGACCTACCCAACAACAAATGAAATGTATCCATAGCTACTACATCACACCAAATAGTATCTTTATATTTCAAACCAATTGAAAAACTCACCAACGCACATTTAGACACTGATACTTCACCACCCCTTTTAAGCCATATAGGGCTTAGGATGCTTCTCAGTCTGACTTTTAAGTTTTTGGACAGCCTTATTAGATACAATATCTTCACAACTACCACCATCAATTATAAAATGACATACCTTATCTTGGATTATAAATGTGGACTGGAAAATGTTACTCAGCAGCCAATCATCCTTATCTACAGCTTTTGGAGTCAAACATGCACGTCTAACCACCAACGCAGTCCCTACATCCCTCTCTAAATGTACTTTATCAGCTGCTTCCTCATCATACGTAGCTTCACCTTCAATCTCCATTTCGCCTTCATCATAGTCATCTGTTTCAACAAACAAGGCTTTCATTGCAGCAGTCTTTTTACATTCGGATTGCCTATGACCAGATTCCCCACACCCGAAGCACCTCATACCACTGCTGCCACATGTTCTATTAAATTTCCCAACACCCTTATTACTCCCAAAACCACTACTGCTGCTTATTGTTTTATTCGCACTACCACTACTACCAGCATCAACACTCACACTGGCAGTATTAGCAGCACATCGTAATCACTTTTTCACCATTAATGCCCTCTGATGAGCAGCAAAAACAAAGATAGGATCGAACATGTTCACAGTATCCTGAATCTGTACCTTCAAACCCCTAATATATCGCGACACCAACTAGTCCTCCATCTCTTGAATTTCATTCCTTGCAATTAGTTGGTAAAACTCAGTGGTATAATCTTCCACTGATCTCAGCCCCTGTTTCAAGTTCTGCAATCACTGATACATCAACCTCTAAAAATTATATAGCAGGAATGCAACTTGCATGTGTTTCTTCATCTTCTCCTAGGTAACGATTTTCTCTTTCCCCAGTTTGGTATGAGTCAATTTTAACTGCTGCCACCATGCAATAGCCCTACCATGCAATTTGGTTGCCACCAAAGGCGCACGTTTATTTTCTGGTACACTTTTGAATTCTAAAATTTCCTCAACAGTAGCTAACCAATCAAGAAATTTTTTTGGTTGTAGGCTGCCATGGAATTCTAGAATTTTAGTTCGCATTCCCGTTTCCTAACGCCTACAATCCTTCTCTATAACATCCCGTCGATGCTTGTGCAGCACTTCTTCCTTGTACTCCTCCTCCTCCTCATTAGAACTCTCATCAACAGGTGCCCTGCGGCGATTTTGATTATCATTGACTCTGTTCTGATTGGCAATTAAAGCAGCCATCCTTTTAGTCATATGCTCCATCATCCGCCCCATAATCTGCTCAACTTACTCTTCCACACATTGATCGATCCGCTGATCCATCTCATGCTCATAAACCTCTTCAACACGCTGATGCCTCCTGCGTGCCATTTTTTTAAAACAAAAACCCAAGGAATGAACTGCGGCTCTTATGCCACCTAACGTAGCGAAGCTTAGGTTAAAAGGGATAAATGTCGCAAGCCATTGATTCGAACACGAATGCCGTCAAGCAACCTTCTATAACCTGTTGATTCGACACGAATACCAGGAAATAGGCATCCAAGAATTCGTTGATTCACAAAAAATATCGAATTTGGAGAAAAAATAGAAATTTGATTTAATAATTCAACAAAACTGTCTCAAAACATATGAAAATGACAAATAAATATTGTCTAGGAAAAAAAAACCTAGCTAAAAAGTGCAAAAGACCAAAAATACCTCAAAAATAAACGTAAAAGTTCAAACTAAAATTTGAAGCCCTAAACGATGGATTTTGGGTCTGAAGCTGTCGTGTTATGAGCCCCGTAGATCAATCGGGTTCAAAAGTTTGAGCCATATAAAGCTCAATTGCGCACTTGCCTGTTGTCAAACTCATCCATAAACTTCAATGCAATCTGGTCCGCATCAGCTGCCCCTTGTTTTTTTTTTGAAACAGTTGCCCCTGTTAAGATATAGATTTATCATAATGAAGTTATGAGATTTATTTCACATAATTTAAAAGGAAAGAATTACCTCATATTATACAATCTATCAATATTTTTTTAGATGTACAATCTATCAGTATTTAAATCATATAATTTTTCTATGATAAAAATATAAAGAAATGGGAGCCTACTATGTTTCATGTATATATCATGAATCAAATTAATATAATATAATTTAATAATTTTAATATAATATAATTTAAATTTAATATTATTAAATATTATTAAAATAATAATGTTATTAATTAATATTATGTATATAAATATTATATGCAAATTTTTTAAAAAATTATTAGTATTTGAAATTTAATAAATTTTTAATTTTAATGATATGACATATATTAGGAAACATCACTTGAAGAAAAAAATATTTGTTAGCTAGTTTGGATTGTTGGTAAATAAAAAATATTTAAAATATTAAATATAATACGATTGAAAGTGACAAAAAAACTTCTTCTATTTATGCTCTCTCTCCCCATTTTGCATGGGAATATATAAATACAGGTCGTAATTGCTCGTCCCACAATTCCCATTGAGCGCGTGGTGCCGCTCGCAAACTTTTTGGGTTGGTGATAGCGATTGGTACCTCTAATTCCTTCGCTGGGATGAAATGTCCAAATTCCAAGCCGAGCACTTACAAAACCATCCACAATAATCTCCACTCTAAGGGCACCTCCAACAATAAATACTAAAATATAATAAATTTTACTTTAAAATATATTTATTACATTAAATTTACTTGAACATCTTATTTCATTTTCAACTCCAAAAATAATATTCTCCACATATTCTTATTCAATACTAATATTATATTATTTAAACATATTACATATTATACCCATAATTTATTCAATAATTACAATATACAACCATATATTTATTTATAATAAAAGTTATTATTTGAATATACTTTTTAATATTAAAAAATATATGAATAAAATAAATAATATTTTTTAATAATAAATAATATAAAGAAAAAATTATAAATTTGGTGTCTCAATTTTTGTGGTCTTTCTATTTGAGTGTCTAAACTTTTTTTTTTTGCAATCAAGTATCTGAACTTTAGAAAAGCATACCAATGTAGTGTCTCCAGTCGATTTAATGTTGACTGGGTACTCAGTCAGATCAAACGGGATTTACTTTTATCCAAATCATTAACCATGTCATTTACCACATGTATTGCATTATTTAAATGACAAAATTACCTTTTACTCAGTCACCCTCAATGTCTGCGGCGGAAGTTAATGTTGAGGTTATTTTTTTCAATTTATAATCTTTAATAAGGTTAATTTTCTCCTTTAAATAATGCAATACATGTGGCACATAACATGTTTTTGTTGGGTGTTTTCTTCAATCGGTTGTTAAATTTTTTCTA
Organism: Mallotus repandus; assembly: GCA_949671775.1. Classification (NCBI taxonomy): domain Eukaryota; kingdom Viridiplantae; phylum Streptophyta; class Magnoliopsida; order Malpighiales; family Euphorbiaceae; genus Mallotus; species Mallotus repandus. Next base: position 30,503 of record CATIWM010227246.1, read on the forward strand.
TCCAAATTTTAATATTATTTAAGTAATTTAATATTAATATTATTTAAGTAAAAAATTATTTAAATAAAAATTTATACTATTTAAGTAAAAAATTAATATTATTTTTAAGTGACAAAATTAATATTATTTAAATAAAAATAATTAAATCAAATTTTTATACATTTAATAATAATATGATAAATATAATATAAATTTGAATTAAATTGAACAAAGTTATTTAGACTATATTGAAACAAATGATAAAAAATAGTTGTTATTGAAATTTAAAAAAAAAAAAGGAAAATACATAAAGTAAAAAAGTTGGCTGCATTGGAGATTATGCATTTTGGAGTTGATTTTGAGGCCTTGTTGGAGAGGATTTTTGGGTGCAAATGACTAAATGACACCTTGTTGGAGATGACCTAAAGATTGTAATACTCATACCATATCATCATTTTATTATTCTATTTTCCATTATATTTTTTTCCTATACATTACACTTAAAAAAAGTACAATAACATAAATTCATTATCAAATTATATATTTATATTTATCAAAATTAAGATCAAAGGTGGTTTGGACGTGCTCAAGTGTGGTGAGTTCAAATTTACTTGGCCTGAAATATTGGTGATTTCATTTTGTTTCTTCTTAGATTTATTATTAGGGTAAATTATTAAAACCCCCCTGAGATTTGGTCAAATTCATTAGTTGATCCTTCCTGTTTGGTAAATACATTATGACATTTCTGAGTTTTACTTCCGTTATACTAAGTCATCCCTCCGTGAGTTGTATCGTTAATTCATGGACTTAAACTATAATTTTCTACTAGAAAATATTTCCTTTTGGTCCTTACAATTTTATATTTTTGAAAATCATGCCATTTTTGCAATTTGAATGTTATATTGATTTTTTAATTATTTTCACAAGTAAGAAAATAATTCATTTATTTTAATTTTTAATATTTGAAATTTATAATATAAATGTATATATTTTAAAAAAAATAAATTTAAAAACAAATAAACATTAAGATTAAAAAATTGTAATTTTATTTAAGATAAAATTGTAACATTAAGATAAACAAATTTTATTTTGTAATTTTTATTTTTAATTGAAATAAATTTTAAATTTCATATTCTTATATTTCTTAAAATTTTTTTATAAATATTAATCTTTTCATTTAAATTCATTTATGATCAAAATTTTTAACTAATGTGAATAAATTTCTATAATATAAGTTTTCAGTAAATTTTTAAAATAATCTAAAAAGTCAAAATTTTAATAACGGTGAATCTAAGTGAAAAAATTAACATTTAGTAAAGTTATGATTAAATTAGTTATATAAAATATAAAAATATAAAACTTTGCACAAATTGCTAAAATATGATAATGGGCATTGATGGATGCACTTTGCACAAATTTTGAACCTCGGGTATAGGGAGAGTTTCATCCTTACAAAGCTAAGGTATTGAACTTATCATAATCTTTTACTATTCAAATTCATATAAATGTCCTCTTTATTATAACCATTTTTTTAACAACAATACTACTATCATTAAATAAAGAGGTTTTTACATGTTAGCCCAAGAACAAAGAAAGGAAAAAGGTCATTAGCCCGTCAACCATTACAAACCCATTTCCAAAAGTCACATTTTTTTCACAATAAACCCTAGATTTACTTAGGTTGTAAGTGAAATCCAGTGCCACCAACAACAGTAGCAATAGGAGTGGCGCCACCAGCAATAGAGATAATAGAAGCAGCTGCCATGAAGATAGGTGCTCAGTAATGAGTCTTAGAGAACTACACCGTAATACCGTTCTTGTTGGAGAGCATACCAAGAGTAGAGGGATTATGGAAATAGAGATGGGAAAAGTGAGCTTTGTCCTTTATTTAGTCTATAGCTCTGACGACCTGATGCAAGCAAAACAGAGGCAACAACATGGATAGTAGAAAACATCTACATAAAAATAATATAAAAAACAACATATATGATGATATCACCATTATTATAACTATAATCTATAATAAAAGTTAGAAATATCAATGGATTTGAGTGGTTTTTGTTATTTCTAACAAAAACCACCCAATCCTAAACATAGAATATGGGATGTGAATAGTAGCTAATGCAGACAGAGAAAATATCACAAGCAGAATTGGCTTTTTAGAGCAAGGAAAGATTTATTTTTTTTGACAAAGGCTGCTTTTGCTTTTTTTTTTTCTAAGTTGAAAAATATGAGAAAGATTTAGTAATTTGTGCAAAGTTTTATATTTTATATAACTTATTTAGTGTAAAGGTTAATTTTTTCACTTAGATTCACTCCTTACTATAATTTTGATTTTCTTAAATTATTTTAAAAATTTACTGAAAACTTATATTATAGAAATTTATTCACATTAGTTAAAAATTTTGATCATAAATGAATTTAAATGAAAAGATTAATATTTATAAAAAAATTTTAAAATATATATAAAAATATGAAATTTAAAATTTATTTAAATTAAAAATAAAAATTACAAAATAAAATTTCTTTATCTTAATGTTACAATTTTATCTTAAATAAAATTAAAATTTTTTTTATCTTAATGTTTATTTTTTTATTTGTTTTTAAATTTAAATTTTTTCAAAAAATAAATTTATATTATGAATTTAAAATATTAAAAATTAAAATAAATGAATTATTTTCTTACTTGTGAAAATAATTAAAAAGTTAATATCCAAATTGCAAAAATGGCATGATCTTTTAAAATATAAAACTGTAAGGACCAAAAAAAAAATATTTTCTAATAGAAAATAATAATTTAAGTTCATGAATTAACGGTACAACTCACGAAAAGATGACTTAGTATAATAAACGTAAAACGCAGGGATGTCATAATATATTTACCAAATAAGACGGATAGACTAATAAATTTAACCAAACCTTAGGAATATTTTAATAATTTATCCTAAAATATATTAGTTTTATATATGTGTAAGTGGAATATATATATATATATATATATGTGGCGCACATTTATGTAGGATTGAGTATATACCCACCAATGAACTCTTTCATTCATAGCTTTGTATGGATGAAGATTATTGGACGTAATATGTTGAGAGTTGGAGAACTGATTAATAGGTACAACTCATGGCATATTTTTTTATTAAATCATCGATAATATTTAAGATCTATTAAATTTTAATTAAATTGATTTGATTTGAAAAGGTCTATAACAATAGGAAAGATTTTTTATACTTAATTTTATATGACTATATATCCATATTCTTTAAACCCGAAACAACGTTTAAATAAATATAACTCCTATTAGATAATTCAAACAGTAATTGATGTTTTAACTTTTTATTTTTGTTGATTGAAAGTTGAAAATTAAAATTCCATAATTTCAATGTAATTTTTTTATTGGTTGTTGAGTTAAAAATTATGTTATATGGGCAAATTATATGTGGCCATAAGTGTGATTTTCAGTAATAATAATCTTTTTTTTTTTTTTTTACAATGGATAAAAAAAGCATACACCTCGAGGGAAAAAATTTGCATCTCGTTTCATAGTACCATACAAAGCATAAACGTACAAGAAATGATTTTAATCAGGAATCTGTTTTAGCACGATACACATACTCTCCACCACATCTTTGATTTTGTGGAAAAAAAATGGTAAATGATATTTAAAAAAAAATAAAATTAACAACAAAATATAAAGTAATCAAGTGATAATTCATTTTTAAAATATTATGAAGTGATTTCTACCCTAATTAATTTAAAAGAAAAGAAAAGAAATATTTTTATTATACAATCCATTAAAATTTAAATTATATAATAAAATTAAATTAATTAAAGACTAATAAATTTTAAATAATAGTAATTCAAAAAGATACTGTCGATTCATTACTATCTATTTGGTATCATTTCAATTAGTCACTTCAAAGTTCAAAGTATGTTATATCAATATTAAATCATGCATCACAACACTATTTATCTAAAGATTCCTAGGTTGCACAGATCATTTTCCAAATAGGACTATAGCTAGTTTAGATAGATTACATACTTGCCATTTGGCACAAATATACTGAAACAAGAAGCTGCAAGAAGCACCATGTAGTTCAAAAAGAAAAAAAAAATGTTGATGTATATATGTCTAACATGTATGAGTATGCATGGGAATCCCCATATCCAAAATTCAAAAAGGGCAAAATTTAAGGCATAGCATCTGCTTAATCTATAGGCAATACTGCGATACTCTGCCATTAAAACCACTAGTTGTGATAAGTTGATATTCCTGAATCCTGATATTTAAAGGATATCAATTTTCAACCATTGAACGAAATTTTGAACACGATACTCTTTTATTAATATGAGAGTTAGATAATTTATATATCGATAAATTGTAAGATAGTAACTATTATTTTCTTTTAAATTAATTAAAAATAAATAATAAATTAAAAATAGTAGAATTTGATCCCCGTATCTAATAATACGTTGAAAAGAAGTTGCTACTAGCCAATTTCTTTAAGCTCCAAAAACAAGATTTTATAATTATAATAGTCACCGACTATTTATTTGAAAGAGAATTTTAAGCGCGTGCATATATGCGCGTATAACTTAACACATTCTTTATAGTTAATGCAATATTACTTAAAAAGAATAAAATTGAGAAAGTTACAAATCTTGCAGATTTGATTTGAGATTCAATGGTGATTTAAGTAAGGAAAATCTTTGGTGGTTGCAAAAGCTTAATTTTCATTTCAGCTAATATCTTCATGACTATGTTCAATGTTCAACTACAAATATTAGAAGATGAAAAAGAATACAATTTAATAAAATTATAATACCCAAAAACAGAATTTGGAGGAGAACCCTAGTCCCAGATCATTAGTAGCTTCAGTTAAACAAGCAAAAACTCTATTCAGATTTTTTTTTTCTGCTTGAGCAAAAGATGCCATTTACTCCAGTAGGTAGTTTAGTAGGAAGAGATCATCAGATTCAAGTCCCTCAAGGGTTCATGTTTAATCAAAGCAATACGAATATGAGTCATGGAGGGAGAAAAAGAATCATTGAAGGGTCAGAAGAAGATCTATTGAGAATAGAGAGGAAAAAGATAAAAAATAGAGCATCTGCTGCTAGATCTCGAGAAAAGAAAGTGGTAAATATATATATTCATTCTTCATGCATCAAAACTACATATCAAAAAAAAATTCTTACATGTACATATGGTATCATCTCATGCCCTTTTGACTAATTAACCATGCCTCAAAAAATTAGGTTCTTGGGATCATTTTTTATTTTGGGAAAAGATATGCATACCTAGCCGTGACACATTTAACAAATTGCATCCAATTTAATTTTTTTAGTAGATTATTAAAAAAAATTATAAGTTACGGGTATTTAAATTTCTTACACAACGGATTCATCCAGGTTTTACATTCTAAAAAAAATTTTAAAAAATAAAAGGATTAGAGGATAATTGTTGTTACCCTCAACGGTACTGTTCATATCGAGGGTAACAACATGTATCATTACCTTTTTATTTTGAGATATAAACTATTGATATGCAAAATAAATTAAACTCTAACTCAATTCAATTTGGATAGAACAATAAAAAGTCTACTAACAAGTAATTAATATTTCTTTAATTGGGTATTGCAGGAGAGGACAAAGTTTCTGGAAGAAAAAGTTGAAGAACTGAGAGAGGAAAATACCCAGTTGGAGAGATTGGTCAAACTTATGGTAATTCACCACTCTTTTCTTCTTTTGTTTTTTCATGGTTGATTTTAATATATACTAGCTAGTTAGCTTCGATTTTAATTTTAAAATAAAAGTTAAATAAGAGACATTTTATTATACACACGCACACATATATATATAAAGTTGCTGAGGTGCTTTGCTTCTTATGGTAATGAGTAGAAAATGGAGGCAGAGGAGGAGAAAGAAATGCAGGCAACTGCCGCTGAGGAAGCTGCGGAAAATCTGAACGGTTTGAGGAGGACCTTGAGCGCACCATGGTGATCCATCTAATTCATCATGTTCTTGATTAGATTTTATCTAAATTTTTCTTTTACTTTTGGGAATTAATATCAACATTAAATTTTTCCAAATTGATGATGCAGTGAAACCTTTTTCTATATATTAAATTATGTGATGGATTTTTACATATTAGAAACTAAATTAAGCTTGCTTAATTTCTTATACATCATATATGTTGCTTGAATCATTAGTATTATTTTTTGTATGTTTTTCCTTAATAACCATAACAAGTTAAATAACAACAATTAGCTAGTTTGTTTATGACCTTCGATGTCTTAAAAACATAAGTATTCTTCCATTAAAATTAAGATTAATGAGAGCCTAAATCCCCTCATTCTCCATAGGTTTATGGGTTTGTAGATCTCATGCCATTTTCCTTAATTTGTCTCACAACCTATGAGAAAAGAGATGAATAGTTAACAATTGGTTCGTGGGTAAAGAGATGAATAGTTAACAATTGGTTCGTGGTCTATAGGTTTCGTGCTGGATATGGTGCCCTGGGGGCACGTTCTTCTTTGGGTCGGTCTGGTCGAGCAGGTGGAGAGGATACCCTTTGAAAGCCTTGTAGCAGGAGAATGTCCCTTGCCAATCCTACAGGAAGCAGGCCGTCCTGACGAGGGACGTCTCCTGCTATGCTAAACGGGCTCAAGTAGGAACGCATAAAAGAATTAAACAAATTATCTAGAATTAACTCAAAGAAGACACGATAGCAGTGCATAATATTTATTTATTTGCAATTCCATGACCACTAAAATCCAAGATTTTTTCTTGCATGATTTGAAAAAGATACGAAACATATGATGATAACTCTAGCCAGGATCTCTTGTTAATTATTTTTTTATAACTATATAGATGTAATTAGACCTAAAAAACAAGATATTAGAATTGAAAATTTCATCAATACTGTACTTAACACCTACTTTCTATCCTCAACCTTTGAGAGCTGCCTCTACGTCCTTCTGCCATAAGTGCTTCTCGAGCTAGTGCAAGTCCTTTAGGTGCCAACAACTTATCGAAAGAAGCATAATCCATCCAATCTTTAAGAAAATTTTCTTGACTCCATTTATCTGGTATCCTCACATGTCCGGCAACCTCTTCTCTGTGCCTCTTTAGCCTTTCTCTTCCGTTACTATCCTTCTCCTTATCACCAACATGAATGCCATCGCTAGCATGTTGTCTAGGAGATGAAACTGAGCCATCTACAGACAATTGATCTTGATGAGGTAGTTCAAGTTCTTTGTTGCTGGTCTTTTCAAGAACCCTAGAAGAACCCGTTTTCGCCGGAGAAAGAATCCGGCGAGAGGGTCTGTTGGAGGAGGTGGTGGGTTCTTGTTTGTTAGGAGAGAAATGGGTGGTGTTCATGGTTGCTGGCACAGTCAATGGAGGCTGCTAGGTAGAGAAGAGTTAAGGGTTTTATATATCTATGTGGGTAAAGGGAAAGCAATGAATGGGAAAGTAATAAAACACGTCACATGAAACTGAGCTTAAATTGTATGGTATGTGACAACACTACGTCTTATGCTTCAGCTTTTGTGTGGTTTAGTATTCATCAAATCTAGATTTTATATAACACCAACAACGCTCTTTCTTCTTTATATATATATATATAAAGAAAATGATTTATGTGATTAGTATAATATTGTTGGTTAAGAGAAAAATTATTTTTATGTTATGATTAGTTCCCTATATATGAAATAAACATGTAATTTTAACTCAAAAATTTTTATCTTTTAATGTCATGAACAACATTATTTATGTCACTGCTACTAACATGCATCATTGTCCTATTTATAATCTCTTGCTTATTTCTCTAATTTTTTGCAATTTCTTACCATCAACAAATCAAGATTTCAATTTTTACCTCTCTTAATATCTTAAAAAAATTAACCAAATTTACTAGTTTCAAAAGTAAGTATAAAGTTTAGAATTTTTTTAGCAATTATATATATATATATTAAATTGTTGGAATAGTTGAATTAATGAATCAATTGGACAATAAATTATGATAGATATTACCACCCAACTAATGATTTTAAGGAAAAATATTTGAGTGCAAATGGCTAGTACGTGTAACTTACACAGTAATATATAGTAATTTTGGTTCATTAGTTCAAAACCAATGAGATTGATGGATTTGATTTGGTTGGTGCAAGAAATTGATTTTATGGATGCTGTGGACATGTATTAAACAATGTGGGATATTTTTCCTGGTTACATAAGAGCCAGGAAATTATCGTCATCATTATTATTTTTAGTATTAGTAGGTTAATTTCATAACTTTTTGTTATAAAGTTGTTGGAAAGTGGCCTCTGCTGCCACCAAGAAATATATACTTACATATATGTTTCTTAAAAAATAAAAAATAAATTGCATATTTTTTGAATTTTTTATATTCAAAATTTATTAAATTTTAATAAATTTTATTTAATTCCAGTACAAACAGAACTACACAAACAACAAAAATATTTCATTGTGTATCCTTTTTTTTTTCTTTAGCTTCTCATAAGCATATATAAGCAATTTGTAGCCATACATAATTTTCATACACTTTTTTTTATCAACATTCATTTTTATTGCATTTTCTTCGTTTGTTCATTCAAAGGTCCACCATAACTGACATTAATTGCAAGTGGTGACTGCAGCCTAAGTTACAAATGACATTAATATTGCTCATTTTGACTACAAATATGTTATCGTGTTTCATGACTTCAACTTAAATTATAGATCACATTAATATAATATTTGCTCATTTTGATTACATATAAGCTATCGTGTTTCATGATTTCAACCTAAATTATAGATCACATTAATACAATTTTTGTCTATTTTATTTTACTAAAAATAAAATTAATTGCAAGTGAAAAAATAATTAAATTGTAATTTTTCTACAAAGACATCCTTAAATGTAAAGTTTGAATTACCAAAAAAAAAAACTATAGACTAATATCTATTTGATAGAAAATACTAATTTATTTTTCTTCAAATAAAATTTAAGAACAATAATCGGTATAATAAATCGTGACAACTCGCAGGTTATAGAGGATTTTTTTTTTTCATTTTTGTCCTCAAAACTTTTTGGTGGCCCATAAAATAAGAGATAAACAAATAATTGTATAAAATGTACTATATTGTTTGTGTTGCGGCTTGCAACATCAATTCTTTTTACAAAAGTTAAATTCCCAACCTCACAGCGACTACTGTTACTAATAGTTTGAGGCTCAAAGAAATAAATCCTAAACAATTGTGCAAATCTTTCAAGTCCAAGAATGAAATCAAAGCATGAAAATCATGCAATCTTTTGGAGAATTTGATGCACAGAAGGTGAAGAACGCTCTTTCTTTTGAAGGAACCTTGGGATGGGGAGCTCCAGAGAGCTGGCATTACCATACGAGACATGTCTAGTCATTGCAACAGAAGCGTCATTACGAGCATGTTGGAAACCCTGCATTTTTTCCAGATCAAAAGGATACTAGCACACATAAAGTTTCACTTAAAAGAAATAGAAGGAGAAGGCATACCTTCCCTTCATTTTCGTCCAAGCGATTAAATCCAGTAGCTATCAGGGTTATGCTTACCTATATGCAAAATGAAAACCACAGCTTTCAACATTGAAAAGATGTCAAAAAATTAATGATCAAAGTCTAGCTTATGCAATCAATAATCAGAGTAATGCAGCAGCTTTCGCAACTTTCAGAAAGAAGATGGGTCACTAACATTTGCAATCATTAATTCGTCTAGTCTTTGTGGATACTTACAATAGAAAACGTTGCATTATAATGAACAAGGAAACACAACATTCAAGCTTCTAATAGCATGTAGACTCATAAGATTTAAGTTGAAAAACTATCGCTTATGATGATTTTGAAGAAAAGAGTTATGGTTGTGCTATTTCTTTCTCCCCAACTTACTTGACCACTTAGCGACTGATCAATCACTGCTCCGAATATCAAGTTTGCACTTGGATCTACGAGCTCGTATACAACCTCAGCGGCAGCATTTACTTGAAAAATGCAATTCATTGGAACTTATCTTCTACTAAAAAGGTAACCATGCAATATGTGCAAAGACCGCATGATCATGGCTTGCATTTGACAGTGATACCATAGCTTAAATACCCACCTCAAACAATGTTAGATCACTTCCACCAGTTATATTCCACACGATACCACTGGCTCTTTCGATGCCAATGTCTAATAGAGGGGATTGCATAGCATTGAATGCTGCATCTCTTGCCCGGTTCTTCCCTGCTAATCAACAGAAAGTAATAGCCATTCATTTTGTGCATATTGCAAGCTTCGAACATGCTAACAGTCGCAGTTAATCGATATTTACCAGTCGCAGTTCCTATTCCCATAAGGGAAGAACCTGCATCTTTCATGACAGCCTGGATGTCAGCAAAATCAACATTGACTATGTACAAAAACAGAGCTAAACAGAGTAATGTGCATAAAGAAAATATGGGTGAAAGAGAAATTTTTCACTACTAAAGAAAGAAAGATATGGTTACATACATACAAGTATTTGCTTGCTCTCTACGTATACTAGAACCTTCTATCCACAACTAACTTGAAAATAAAAATAATAAAAATATATATACAGCTATGCATACAGCTGGTGGACTCAATTCTCTGAGGAGCAGCCTACTGAATACAAAAGAAACACTCACATAACTAACAT
>CATIWM010227274.1:0-15224 GCA_949671775.1 Mallotus repandus
CATTATTTTTATTTTTATTTTCTTCAATATTTATAATAAAATTCTCATTTTTATGGTAAAAATTTCATTTTTATAATTCTTATCATTTTTATTATTTTTATTTTTATTTTCTTACATTTTTATGGTAAAAATTGCATTTTATAATTTTTGTTATCTTTGTTGTTTTTGTTATTTTTTATTTTAATTTTCTTGCATTTTTATCATAAAATCTCTATTTTTACGGTAAAAATTACATTTTTATTATTTTTGTTCCTTTTTTATTTTAATTGCCTTGCATTTCCATCATAAATTTCCATTTTCATGATAAAAACTGCTGTTATTTTTATTATTTTGTCATTTTCATTCCTTTATTTTTAATTTTCTTGCATGTTTCTTATCACAAAGTTCCGTTTACAAAATAAAAATCACATTTTTTGCAACAGAATATTTAAATTTTAAATATTGCATCTTGCACCTTCATTAGCATCTTTATTTGTTGATTTGTCTAAATGCTCTCGTTATTTTAATTATTTTTCTTTTCGTCATCACTCTTATTTATCATGTGAATAGATGAAATATATAAAATTATAAAAAAAAATGTGCTATGTGCTTGCATGTGTGTATGAACTAACCTCTGTTTTGCAGGTTTATTAGTATAGGAATTTCTTTTTTATTTATTTTTCATTTTTTATGTATTTAATAGAATAGGGAATTCTCAAGGTGATGTAAGCCTTAATCCTGATTCCCCTTTTTTATTTTCTATTTTGGATGTAAATAGGTCATTTCAAGGGTTGTAATCTTTAATCTCTTTCCCCATTTTCATTTTGTTTGTTTGTTTACTTTTGCTTATTATTTCTAGCATGCTTGTGTGCTGTTTGTTATCTGCTTATTTGTTTACACTGTTAGTTGTTTGATTGGTTGTGGTTGATTATGCTTGCTTGTTTTTTTTATTTGTGATGTATATGCACCAAAATTAAGCCTCCTGCGTTCCAATTTCCACTTCAATGCAATTTTAAATTGACTAATAATCAAATGTGGTAAATGCATCATTAAAACCAAAATTAGGGTGAAAGAATGAGTAATTAAGCAATTTATAAGAAATAGGATAAGTAAATGCTACCCCCTAACCCCAGAATCTCTGGTAGGGAAAGTGGGCTTCCACTTGCTTTCCCATTTTCCCGCCGGAGATGGGTGGCGACTTTAATTTTACATAGCCTATTCAGGTAGACCACTCTCCCATATCAATAACAATTGAAAAATAGTCGCCTAAGCCTGTGTGTCCCAACGTGACCCACTGATCCTATTTTGTCCCCTCATATGACACAATCACACTAATCGTAGCCACTTTTCTATTTTTCCCAAAGCATCCTGTAAACTCCAATCACTGTTTAGGGAATGGTTGCCATTACTACCACCAATATGAGCCATTGATAGGGAAAAACCCGCTTTGATACTACCAAACCTTGTGTGTAACATGATTGATCAACACATGATTGATCAACGAGGATAAATAAGCCTCAATCTAGAGAAAACAACACAAAAACTTTAATGAAATTGATAAAATTTATAACACACACCTCAAACCCTATAACAAGTTATGTATTTAAATGGAGGTACTCTAACTAAGGTAGGAAACTAAAATTAGAATAAAATAAAACCCTAGATAAATATAAAATTTTTCCCTAATTAAATAATAATCCAAATAACTAAATAAAAAGAAATCCAAAAATAAACCTCACCTATTCATGATGCATAATTATGTTGAAATGATGCACAATCATGTGCATCTGTTATCTTGAATTATTCGCTCACAAATACAATCATATCTAGTCTTAGACGTAATCATGTCAAAACTACATATAGCCATATTGAGTTCCAAACTTTTCACTTTGAGTTGATCCACCTCAGGCACAGCCGTATGGGTGAGAATGCACAATCATGTACGACTTCCATGCACCCTTGAACGCCTCACATCAATCACCTCCACTTGTAGAAAACTCATCCTCAAGTTTATGTTTGAAAATTGAAGTCATCCATGCCAAAGAAATAAATACTTAGAATACCTTAGCACCTTTTTGAAACAATTGGAGAAAAATCCTTTAAATTATAATTTTGTTGCACTAATAATTTGTAGAGAAGATTAATAGTAATGCAATGAAATTTTGTGACTCCAACAAAATCAACATATTTAGCCTCATCAAAGAAATTATGAGATCTTTGGATATTTAATTCACCGTAAATTTCTTGATTTTCTAAATGAATTTCAAAATTTTTAACCTCACTATCAATCTTTTCTTGATCGATCTTTTTTTCAATCTCAATAATTTCTTCTTCAATATCTTGGACTATCAAAGATACCTCTTCATCTTATACCTCTTTATCTTATATCTTGGACCATCATAATTTATTGCTAACCTCCTTTCATTTTGATTGTTGGGGATGAGATTAGTGATGGGTCTAATGGGGGCCAACTCCTCTTTCTTGTTCAACATCATCATTCTTACTCCCTTATTCATTCTCCACGATGCTAGCAATCGGATTTGACTTGCCAATAATTGTTGTGTCATGTTTTAGACTAATTGGCCGCTATTGTATTTCTCTCAAAGTAGCCTGTAAATTTCAATTATTGTTTAGATAATGGTTATACCACTACCACCAGTGTGAGCCATTAATAGGGAGAAACCTGCTCTGATACTAACCAATGCTACGTGTAGTGTGATTGATCAATACATGATTGATCAACGAGAATAAACAAACCTCAATCTAGAGCAAACAACACAAAAACTTTGAAATTGATAAAATTCATAACATATGCTTCAAACCCTACAACAAGCTATGTATTTATAGGAACGTACAATCCTAACTAAATAAGAAATAAATTAAAATAAAATTCTAACTGAGGTAGGGAACTAAAAATAGAATAAAATAAAAACCTAGCTAAGTATAAAATTCTATCCTAATTAAATAATTATCTAAAGCTATTCATGATGCACAATTGTATTGAAATGAGGCACAAACATGTGCATTTGTTGTCCTAAATTATGTGCTCACAAACACAACTGTGTCTGGTCTTAGATAGCCATGTTAAAACTACACACAACTATATCTAGTTCCAAGCTTTCCACCTGAGTTGATCCATCCCATGCACAATTGTATGGGTGAGAACGCACAACCATGTACGAATTCCATGCAAAAAAAAAACAAAAAAACAAATGCCCCGCATCACTATGAGGAAAAGGATTTCTCATTGAATCAGATTTGAACTTTATATAGTACATAAACATGTCATATCTTATATTTAAATATTTTGATACACATATTAAAGGGGTCTAATTTAAATATCGAAGAACCTGTGAATCCAAAATCGAAAAAATTATAAATTTGGAGTGTTTGAACTTTTTTTTTTTGTAATCAAGTGTCTGAACTTTAGAAAAGCATACCAATATAGTGTCTCCGGCTGATTTAATGTTGACTCAGTCAGATCAAACGGGATTCACTTTTATCACAGTCATTAACCATGTCATTTGTCACAGGTGTTGCATTATTTAAAGAACAAAATTACCCTTATTCTGTCACCTTCACTGTCTGCGGCGGAAGTTAATATTGAGGTTATTTTGTCAATTTATAATCTTTAATAAGGTTAATTTTGTCCTTCAAATAATGCAATACACGTGGTACATGACATGACTAATAACTGGGATAAAAGTGGATCATGTTTGATTTGATTCAACATCCAGTCAATATTAAATCTGTTGGAGATACTACATTGGTATGCTTTTCTAAAGTTCAGACACTTGATTGCAACAAAAAAAAAAAATTCAGACACTTAAATAGAAAAACCACAAAATTTGAGACACCAAATTTATAATTTTTCCATCCAAAATCCCAAACTTACCATAGATTTTTTTTTTGTGTTTGCATGATCCAAGGCAGGACTATTAGATCTTTGGCCATAAGTATGGGGACTAGCCATGTATTTAGCCATAAACTAATAATGAAAGATTTAGGATTGAATTATGCACTCAACCAAAAGAAATGCCTCTTTGAAGGAAAGCATAAACAAATAAGGAAGTAAAATCCGGTTTTCATTTGGTTGTTGAAAACTCTGGTTTGTTGTTGAAGAATAAAGAGAGAAACAAATTAATGATGATAGGCTTATAAGTAACCAACCAATCAGGTAGGCTCGGTCACAAATGTTTTCTCGGCCAACCAAAGATAATTCGTAAAACTCATTTTGCGCCACTGCTGATAACGAATCGCTTTAGAGGTAGTCACCATACTTCTGCCCCGGCCATTTTGGACGTCTAGGTATGCTTTTAGAACCCATATTCCATTTTATACTAAAATGGGTTTTTGGGTCATCCGCAAAATCTGAGATTAGTTGGATGTAACATTTTTTTTAACATTGTTTTGTGCTAAAACCAGTTATCTGAATCTGTAACAAAATCCTTATTCTATATGAATTGATTGCTCTGTGGCTTTGGAATACGCTTTTCTCATATGTGTTGCTGTTACCTCTTTTTTGCTTCATTTGTTTAGGGACAAGGGTCTGTTTATTTTATCATAGTCTGTCCTTTGGACATGATTCTGAAACTCATCATATTCTCTTGAACCTGGTTTGGGGTAATAAGTTTGCTTTATAAGTTTGCTGTCAGAAGCTGTGCTTGCTAGGGAAAGAAGCCAGAAAATAAATAACATGTGGGTGTTTTTTTTTTACCTGTTTTCTAAGAAATCTTTTTTTAAATTATGTTTGGATTACTTCTACCATCAGATGAAACAGGTAAAATCTGTCTGTTGGATTGCAGATAATGACTGACTGTAATTTAAGCGGACAAGCCACTACTCTTTTAGTACTATGTTGGTCAGACAAAATTTACATCCTCAAGATATTATCACTGGTCCTTTAGTGGCTTAAATTCAACAATCAATGAGTACTAATCCCATTTTTCAATTTTGATATAGTAGTTTGAATGCTCGCTTATGTTTATTCATTATTATTGCTTTCAAGAATTGATGCTTGGTTTCTGTAATAACAATAAAATGGAAAGTATAGACACAAGTATTCTTTACACTAAGGAATTTTTATTTCTGTTTCTCCAGGTGTATATGCACCTAGACCTTTTTGCACCATGATGATGAGTCTTGCTTCTTTGGCAACTATGTGGAGACCACGTATTGCTTCTGTAGTGTCCGTAAGAAAGTGGAGCTTAAAAGAGAGAGAAATGGACATGTCAAAAGCCTCATTCAAGGTTGGGTAAAGTAGATTACATGGTTGCATTTTCCTTCCATTGTTTTTGTTTCTATATATTTAAATTAACTAAGATGTCTGTAACTGTGCTGCTGTTGCTGGAAGAACATTTGATTCCAATAGAGAAAGAGTTCTCTTAAATTTATGAAATCACGACACAGTCTCTTCAATAACTCAGTGAGGATTTTCTCTGTTATCCCTCTAGAAGAAAACCAATGTTTAATACTATATCCCTCTAGAAGAAAACCAATGTTTAATACTATCTGTTCTAATCTACATTCTCAGTGTCGTAGCTATCTTTTTTGTTAATAATTTTGATACTTAGAACTGCTATAAATGCTATTTTAGACATTGATCGGTTAGACTGCTCCTGCATTTGATGCCAATTGCTACACCTATAAAGCAGCACTGTGGAATGCAGATACAGGAATACAGATTCTATTTGTACTCAAGACTTTTCTGCATGTTGCAATCCTGTAGATTTGAGAGTATAAAGGTTATGGACATTATTTATTTATTTAGGTCATGGATTCGGTGCCTGGATCTGCAATGTGCAATCTGTTGAAGACCTGCACACAATCTTTATGTGTTTTTTTGTTTATGAATTTTTATTTTTTTATGTATAAGGGACAAAAAGAGAGAATCTTTTGATCGAGTTGATGAGGGACAAGCTTGTCCTTTCTTAATCAAAGAAAGGTCTTTGTCGGCAGGATGTCACTATTAAGTGCTCTATGGGAATAGCCTATAAAAACATAATAAAGCTTATAGAATTTAATGATGTTATGGAGTTTTAAATTTGTTTTTGACAATTGGGATCATAAATTTTACTGTCAGACACTTTCTTTTAAATGACCAAAAGCAAAAGCTTTGTTTTTATTTTATTTTATTTATTTTTCTATCTGCTGATCCGGTTGACTGTGTTAATGACAGATAATATTGGGCTCATCGTCCAAGGCAAGGCGGCAGATTCTGGCTGAGATGGGATATGATTTCTCAATCATGGTATATTTTTTAAACAGCTTGTATTCTGTTTTGTGTGTATGTGTGTTGGGATTTTGTTTTTAGATTCATATGATCATATGAATTAAAAAGTTTAATTGGTATTCAGTTTAGACTGCAGATATCAATGAAAAGAGCATAAGGAAAGATACGCCAGAGGAATTAGTTATGGCTTTGGCTCAGGCAAAGGTTTGACCTGTGCACTGCTGGCGCTTTTTGGCCTTCTAAATCCTAAATTGAGTTTGACTAATGGCTTTAAAAGAGGCATATGACTTTCAACTTAGGCCAAACATAATTGTTTTGCCAAAAAAAAAAATATAGTTTTACTTTTGAGCATGCTGCACAATCTTTTGCATATTTCTCTTTCTGGGAATCATAATTTCATGGTGTGGACTAGGTAAGGCAAAACACAATTATTTTTTTGTGTAATATAAAAGTTTATGCGTTTCCTCTTCATGGATAAATTGATTTTGGGATACAAACATGTTTGACAATGTTTTAAGGTGAGCCACAGTACTAATGGCTTATACTCATTGCTAACATTTTTTCCCAATTTGTTTTATTCCTAGGCAGATGCTATTGTAGGAAGGCTCCAAACGATGGGTCAATTGGAAGAGGATACTCATGCTACCTTGTTGATTACAGCAGACACAGTTTGTCCCAATTTTATTTTGTTATTCACATTTATATCTTGCTTTCTCTTGAAAACACACATATCTGTGGCTAATAAAACTCTTGGGGCATTTAACATGAACATAGTCATAAAATCAGGACTAACTTATTTATTTAGTGACTAGCTGTTCATGTGCTAAATTTTTTATGCAAGGAACCTTCATAAGAACTTGAGCAATAAAGTTGAGAAGAATTTTGAAATCAAATTAAAGGTTAAATATTGATAATTGTTAAAACTTCTTTTCCCTTCTGCATCATTGAAAGGGCTGGATACTTTGTTTTCCCAGTTAAGCTAATTTGTATAATTGTAAAATCATAAACAAATAGTCTCAGTTGGGCCCATATATGAACTGCTCATTTGCACTAGGTTCTTCTGGAATAGAACAATGAAAGCCATGTCTTTGGCTGCTGATTCGTGTATCTAAATATCCTCACTTAAATAGTTTCTTGTGATTACTTCTATATACTCTATTATTGTCCTTGTTAAACATTGCCCTATAAGGTCTTTTTTTGGAAAAAAAAATTAAAAAGAAATAGTATGGAGCATACTTTAATAGAAGATAAAATGACGATTCTTGACATTTCTTACATTCCTTTGCTGCTTATTTGGTTTGTACAATTGAATTTTAACCCATAGCATATGGACTCTCTTCTTTTTAGTGTTCACAAGTGGGATGCAATAAATAAAAAGGAAAAAGACCAAAGATAATCTTGCCTTTATTGCGTTTCAATTATTACTATGAATTTTGTGCTGATAACAATTGTGACTAATTTTATTGTAGTCTAGTAGTTTATACTGAAGACTATGTGGTAAGCTCATTTAATAGGTAAATTCTTTGGATGGTACCAAAATTTTACACTCGATTACAAAGTGGTACAATTACTTCAATTTGTATCTTTTTGGTACCAAAACATCGATTTTAGTTGCACCAAGAAATCCAAAAAAGACAATCAGACCAAATTTGATGACGTGGCAACCAGAAATGTCCCATCAGCAGCCACATCGTATACCACATCGGCAAACTGTTGCAACTTCGGACCAGTTGAGAGAATTTTGAAATAATCTAATTCTAAACGAGCAACATCATTAACTTAAGCTTTTTTTTTTTCACTTTTTGTTTTTTCATTGCTAATGTGTCATACGATATGGCTGCTGACGGGGCATCTCTGGTTGCCACGTCATCAAATTTGGCATGATTGTGTTTGGGACTTTTCGGTGCAACTTAAATTGATGTTTTGGTACCAAAAAAATGCAAATTGAAGTAATAGTACCATTTTGCAATTGAGTATAAAGTTTTGGTATCGTTCATAGAATTTACCCCTCATTTGATTATTTGCTTTTTGTTTTGTCTCTACAATGCTGATAGAACCATATGCTCTGTTGATATTTTTTTTCATTTCCTAAGTTTTTTTTTAAAAAAAAATTTAAATTTTTAATTGTGTTGAGTAGTTGGGAAATTTGACTTATATATGTATTTTTTTTGAAGGAAGAAATACCTTATTGGTTTTTAATAGGCTTCACGTGTAAGCTATAACACTGCTTTACTAAACTGACAATTGATGTTGCCAATTTTAAGAGTTTTTGGACACAACTGATATAATAAAATGGGTTGCACAGAATTGGAAAGGTGTGCAAGGTCCTCTTTACTTTCATTTGGCCTTAATGAGACTGGAACAATGTTTATTGATTATTTATTCATTGGGAAGAAAAATTATTGAAGGTTTTTCTCTTATTGCTAATTCTCACTGATTTTCAGGTGGTGGTGTATAAAGGGATAGTGAGAGAAAAGCCAACCAGCGAGGAAGAAGCACGATATTTTATCAAAGGTTGGTGAGATGGTGTCCTTGGGTTAAATGTACATGTGGTATCCAAACTTTCATTGTGTTGCAGTTTGGGTACTAAATTTCAATTTGTTTTTTTAATTACCATACTTTTGTTTAGACATCAGACACATGACTATTACATAGTTGTGATGATGTGGTGATCGGAGAAAAAATATTTCGGGAATATCCACCATATCATCTTCCACCTCACACAAGTTCATAGGTTAAATGCACGTATGGTCACCAAATTTTAGTTTTGCTTTAGTTTGGATATTTAATTTTTTGTATATTTTTATTAGCAAGTGTTTTATTTAAATATCACATAGCAATGTCCTAAAGAGATATGATGACATGACAATTTGCGTGGGAATTTTCTTTAAATATTTTCCACGTTATCTTTCTTTTTATGACCAAATTTGCCTAATTAACATGCCTTATTAATCTCTATCCACCGTATTAAATTAATGGTTCAACAGCGAGTTTCCTTCAATTCTGACTTTTCACCTATTAAAGTTAAGGATTTATTTAGACTCTGGAAGCGACATCTGATTAGACATGTTGATTAGATAAATTTATATCATGAAGTCAAAGATGGCGTGACGAATATTGAAAGAATATTCTCACTTTGATTGCCATATTATCATATCTGTTTCAGGACATTGTTTTGTGTTTTTTAAGTAGAACATTTAATACTGAAAAGATACAAACTAAGATTTATTATTTAAATTGAAACAAAATTAAAGTTTGGTGATCACACGTACATTTAATCTTATATTAATTTAGGTGAGATGGAGGATGATGCGGCCAATATTGCTCTAATATTATTTCTCCAGTTGCAACATCATCAAAATCCAACTAGGTTATTGACTTGTGATATCTAAATAGAAGTTTGGTAACTAAAGAAAAACAAAATGAAGTTTAATATCTAAATTGTAAACAATTGAAGTTTACCTCAGAGTGTCTTCACCTTTGCTAGTTGCATGACTCAAAATGATATAATGGTTTCTGGTGGCAGGCTATTCTGGTGATCATGCAGCTGTTGTAGGATCTGTACTAGTAACTAACCTTGCTACAGGCAAAAGAAAAGGAGCATGGGAGAAGGCAGAGGTACTGTATCCCTGCTCTCGTCTATGACATAGATTTCACTAAAATGCAACAATTGAATGGCTTTGAGCCTGCCTAATCCAGTGGCCTTGAGGTGTCACCAGAAAATTCAACTCGCCCAGCAATTTGATTCTGGACCACATTATCTGATTATGGTTCAATTGATTTTTGGATCTGTAAAATTAATATTCTGGAACATCTATGACCTTAGAAGAAAATAAATCCCAATCACACAAATCTCAAATAATTTTTGTTACTATTATTATTATTACACTGACAATTATAGGATTTGGCATTTTCTTCCCTCTCTTTACACTGTTTATATTAGCATTTATACTGTTATTGAAACTCTATGCTATATTTGAGGTTAGACAATCTTTATGGTTATTCTTCTTTCATTTCATAGATGACAGTTGGTATAGCTTTCCTTACTTTTTCAATATATATATACACACACATATGAACATTTGTATTGTGTTCTCGCTAAGTAATTCAAATGAAGACTACTGGAACATACCAGATTTTTCTATCCAAGGGCATTTTACATTCCGTTTTTAATTCCATGCATTAAGAGTCTGAACTGCACTCTGGTTAAGAGACCTGCAAAGCATTTTATTTATGGTAAGAAATTGTATTGTATTGTATTTTATTTAGCTTATAGCAACAATAGTGCTACTATCTTCTTCTTCTTCTTCCTTTTTTTAATTTTTATTTTTATTTTTTGGTGCTGATAGTGTTACTATCTTGGATTGTTCTTTTCCTGAGTAATTTTAGCTTAATGCGGTCTTGTTGAAGCACACTCTGATGTTCTTTTTTGTAACGTGTTGTAAGATATGAAAATGGAGTTCTCTCCTTGTCACTTTGTAGAGATTTAGATTGTTTAGACAATTTGGGGTCAACTACAAGATTTTTTATCATCAACAGGTTTTTTGCCTAGTCCCTCTATTTTCTGGGTGTTAGTTCATAAGTACTATAATATTGGTTTAGTTCCTCTGAAATTTAACTTGCAACCTCTATAAATATGGATTTTTATGTCATGTTGAGCTCCAGTCATTTTATATATGAGTTTATCACTGAGATGCGTAACAGCAGTATTGATTTTGGTGGTTCAGGTCTATTTCCATGAGATACCAGAAGAGATCATTGATAATCTGGTATATTTAAAAATATTCAGTCTACCATAGATAAAATCACGAGCTATTAACTTTTCCAAATATCTTTAATAAGTTTCTCTATTGGCTATGGGCTCTTCTCAGATTGAAGATGGAGTTACGTTCAATGTTGCTGGAGGCCTCATGCTAGAGCACCCACTAACATCGCCCTTTGTTGAAGCAGTGGTATCTCTCTTTCTCTAAATTAGCCATTGCCTAGTTGATTACATGAAATGTCACTCTTTAAAAATTTCCTTTATTATGTTTATTTTGGTTTGTTTATTCTTAAATCCAAATATTTTATATGCGCATAGGTATACTTACTTTGGAATTAACATGAAACGGGTAAATTGTATAAATAATCACTAAATTTTGTGTTTGATTATATTTTGATTACAAACCTTTAATTTGTATCTTTTTATTTACAAAATTTATGATTAGGTTTCACGAGTAGTCTTTATTATATTTTTTGGTCCACAAACAATTCAACATTATTTTTTTTGTCCAAAATTTCAAATAAGTTCATAATATAGAAATTAAAGAAAAAACTAAAAACTATCTTAAGGGATGAATACTTTATACCTAGAATAACGTAGAAACATTATTCAGTATTAGAATTAAGCAAAGCTAATATTTGTCTTTATTTTTTAAGTTTTTATATAATAAACTATAAGTTAATAAAACAATTGTGTATTATATTTAAATAATTTTTAAATATTATTTTTATTTTTATTGAAAATTATTTTAATTTTATATATAATAAACTATGCATTAATAATAAAATATTCATATATTATGTCATATTTAAATAATTTATAGCTATAATTTAGGGATAATATATATGGACTTATTTATATACTATTTTTAAATTTTGGACTAAATGGTAATTTTGGATTGTTTATGAATCAAAAAATTCTATATGGACTTCATGTGAAACTTAAATAGAAATTTGATAACCACTTAAAATTTTGTAATTAAATTGTAATCAAACACAAAATTTAGCCTTCATTTATACAATTTACTCAACGTGAAACTGAACTGTATCCAGTTGAGTGCCCTTTGCTGTTGATGTTTGGTGGCATGGTTAGAGCCCATTCGCTCCAAACCAAAGGCTAAGTGGCCCTGGCTGCTTGTAAGAGCTTAGTTATTTTTCATCTGCCTCCAGACTGCGGAATTTCACATTTCACCGGTAATTATTTTCAGGTGGGGAGTACTGACACAGTGATGGGACTTTCAAAAGCTCTTACTGAAAAACTCATTGCAGAAGTGCTTTAGGTTTTGTATTAATGTGTAATAGATTATTTTTTTAAATGTGTTCAACACAATCACTTTATCTATTCAAAATTAAGAATTTCTTTTCGGCTAAAGATCTATTTGATGTTCTTAAAACTTTTATGTTTTGGTTGAATTGGTTTTTTTACAACTGCATTTCGAATCTTACGATTCACGATTCGAATCATACAATTTGCATCGATTTATCCTAAATTCGATGTGAACCTATAACTGAATCAAAAAAGTATGAGAATCAATGTCAAATCATAATTTGATGGTAAATTGCATGAATTGATATGAATCTACAATTCTTTTTGATTCTTATTTATTGAATAAAATGAATCATATTTAAGTATTATATAGTTAGGAGATGGAAAAAATTGTAGCCTTTTAATTAAAAACACTTAAAAAGTTAAAATTCCAAAATAAAAATATTGACCTAACTTGTTTTTCTTTTTCACTTTTGTTTCTTTAACTTATTATAACCATTCTTTTTCGTCAGTTCTTTTAATTTGAAAGATTAACAGTGATGGGACTTTCAAAAGCTCTTACTGAAAAACTCATTGCAGAAGTGCTTTAGGTTTTGTATTAATGTGTAATAGATTATTTTTTAAAATGTGTTCAACACAATCACTTTATCTATTCAAAATTAAGAATTTCTTTTCGGCTAAAGATCAATTTGATGTTCTTAAACTTTTATGTTTTGGTTGAATTGGTTTTTTTACAATTGTATTTCGAATTTTAAGATTCACGATTCGAATCATACAATCTGCATCGATTTATCCTAAATTCGATGTGAATCTATGGCTGAATCAGAAAAGTATGATAATCAATGTCAAATCATATGATTTCATGGTGAATTGCATGAATTGATATGAATCTACAATTCTTTTCGATTCTTATTTATTGAATAAAATGAATCATATTTAAGTATTATACAGTTAGGAGATGGAAAAAGTTGTAGCCTTTTAATGAAAAACACTAAAAAAGTTAAAATTTCAAAATAAAAATATGGACCTAACTTGTTCTTTCTTTTTCACCTTTGTTTCTTTAACTTAACAAGACCGGCAAATGTAATTAACTTTATAAAATATATTATAACCATTCTCTTTCGTCAATTCTTTTAATTTGAAAGATTAGCAATATTAATTTAGCCTTTTATTTTTCTTTTCATTAATTTGTTTCTTTCTCAGTAGTTATTTGTTTCAAGTGATTTTTATAGTGTAAAAGCACTATTAGTATATTCATAGTGTTAGCTTTACATTTAATTTTCTTTTTTAGCCGAAGATATAAATGATGGTTAGTGTAAGTTCTATTATTTATACTATTGAATATATTATATTATTAGAAAATTTTAATAAATGAGTATTATTAAGTAATATATATTGAAATTAAGTAGTACCTTATATGCAATATATTTTCTACATAAAATATATTATTTTTAATTAATATTATTAATAGAAACCGAATCTTATGATTCGATTACATTTTTTATTCTCTATTCACAAATTGGGGATTTCGATTCTCAATATGAATCTCAATTGGGCTAACAACTATACTTTTTGCCTTTAATTGTGTTCTTAAACATTTTTTTAAATTTTGTATCTTTATATCAATGTTCATTAAATTTGAACTAATTTTCAAAAAAAAATTAAATTTGAATTAATTTTCCATTAAATTATTTCTCAGTCATATTAACTAGCCACATGCCGCACCATTGCGCGATTTTATTTCAAATAATATAATTTTTAATATTTAATAATTTAAATATCTTTTTCTTAAAAAGTTATAATATTATTTTCAAATATTCTTAAAATAAACTTAGTAAAATTAAAAAATTACGGTGATTGGATTTTTGGCAAAAAAAATTTGGGGTATTGTGTGTTTGTTGGGTTGCATGCTCTTCTTGCCGTTCAATTCCTTGTTTTCTTGACTTTTATTTTTTTTCCATTACATGTCTAAACCGGTGTTTGTTTTGGTGTTCTTTGGGTCATTGGTGATTGTTGGTTGCTTAGTCGTTGTCCCATGTATTGCTTGCCTCCATGCGCTTAATTTTTGCTTCGGTTGCTCTGTTTCGCATGTTGTTCCTTCTGTTAGTGTGATCCGCTATTTCTATTGTGGCCTTGTGCGTTTGTTGCTGCGTTTAGTTTTTTTTCTCTTGCTTTTCACATTTTCGACTTTGGTTCTGCATTCTTGGTCCTTAGATTGACTTGATGCTTTTTTTTTTTAACATGATGCTCATGCAAATTATGGTAGATTTTTCCCTTTTGTTAGAGGGAAAAAATTTTGCTTCCTTCATAGTGTAGGAAGAAAATATTGTGTTTTTTTAAATTGATATTAGACTAAGAGAGCTTTCTTTAGTCATGTGTAATTGCTCAAAAAAAATGCTGAGAGATTTTTTGTTTTTTTTTTTATTTTTTTATTTTACAGTTTTACATGGTGTCTGTGGTTAGATTCAATTGATTATTTCTCCCTCACGTTATTTTTTGGATTCTTTAAAAAAATAGAATCATCGGCCTGTTTTGGAGCCTCGTCGGCCTTTACCCTTTCTGTCTAGTGTTCCTTTCTGCCCTTATCTTGAGACTCTATTTTGTATTTAATGCTCAACTTGCATCTGTTTTCATATGTCTGTCAGTAAATATGTGTTTATGTTACTGTGAGGATTTCTTTCTAGAAAACAAATAGAGTGTCTATCGGTCTACTGAATTAAACAGTATCAAATACAGAAACAGATATAAACCAATTGAATCGTTAGGTTCAACTTGGTCACATTTCTTTGTATTCTTCTGTGATTCATACGTTAAACCGTTGTAGCATCCATCATATTCTAATTGAGGTCCAGGTCTAGGAGCAGTAGATCTTCTCCTTCCAGATCTCCTGATGCTATACCTCCAAAACGTCGCAGCAGAATGGCTAGCAGGTCTAGATCAAGGTCACCCTCTGGACAGAAGGGCTTGGTTTCATATGGGGATGCC
>CATIWM010227314.1:0-14859 GCA_949671775.1 Mallotus repandus
ATAATAATTTATTTCATAGGATTTATAAGTAGTATAAATATATATTTTACCTGTAAGTGACTAAGAAAATATAATTATTTTTAAGTAATAAACTTTAAATCATAATCTATACTATATATAAAAGTATGAATAGAGGAAAAAAAAATTTGGATGAAAAAGGGCATACTTCTTTTATATATTAACAAAAATAGTATTAATTTAATTTTGAAAATTTTTGAAATTAATGAAGATAGTTTTAGTTTGTAGTTAAAATCTAAACTATATATTATAAAGTGATAAAAATAATAAATGCATATAAATTATGACTAATCTCTTGTATTGAATTTTATCTTGGTATTTGAATCTTTTATTGGTCTTATATTCTCCATTTAATCTCATGCATGAGCTAATTGAGACAAAAAAAATATAAAATATTACTTGATTATCAATTAGAGAGGTGAATTTTTTGGATAAAAAATAAATTTTTATATATCTATATATATTATCTAAAAATTTAAACAATATATGAGGAAATGTTTTAATAAAAATTATTTATTTTACAAGTTGAGACAAAAGTAGCTATACTATTTTAAACATCTATCACAGATAAAAAAAATTAGATTGAAAAAAATAAACTTATATTTTAAGTTAAATATGCATTTTGAATTTCTATACAAATAATAAACAAAGTATTTTAATTTGTACTAATACTGACAGTAGATTTTTATTTTATATTGAATAGATATTTTAAATTTTAAATTTACAAATAATTAGTAAAGTGATTTAATTTATAAACAGATTTTATATCTAAACATATTAAATATATAAGTAACTAATAGAATAATTGAGTTACAAAAATTTTAAAATTTTTTCATGATTAAAACTTTATTTATAAATTACTTTTCTTTTTATTAATATTATTTAATTATTTTATATAAAAATATTATTTACCTATAAAGTTAAAAATTAGATAATAAGTATTACCCAATTTAATTTTTAAATGAAACATATTAATAGCAAACCAAATTTTTGTATTTTTATATTTAGTTTTCTTCTTTTTTCTTATTTGTTGTTATTAAGTGCTGTATCTATTTTTTGGTAAGCTAAAAAAATTTAAATATGTATATGTGTAATCTAACTATATGTCATTGGAAACTTACCATATGAAAACATTTAATAGATAACTATAAAATTCACTCTAAATATTAAAATTGAAAAAAATTAATGTATATTTATTTTCTATTTTATATTTTATATTCATAAATGCAATATTACAATTCACAAATAATTAAGAAAAAAAGTTTGTTCCTTCATATTTCATATTTATTTTATTGTTCTTATTTTAATTTGTTTACATTGTGATTAGTGACGAATATATATTTTTATTGTATAATAATGGAAGCAAAAAAAAAATTGAAATAAAGATTTTATTTTTTCACAATTATTTTTGTTTATTTTCTTATTTATTTAATTATTTTATATTTATTATTGATTTTTAGTAATTTTACATGTTAACTTAATATTATAAATATATTTATTTAATAATAATATAAATCACATGCAATGCAAGTAAGAAAAAACTAGTTCCATTAAAGGGAGAGTTATTTTTGCCAAAACACAAAGTTATAGGAAACCTAAGAGTATGGTAAAGTTCAACCATTGCAGTCCAAAATTTGAAGATAGTATACAAATAAGTCACTATTTTCTGTCATATAGAAATTAAAGGAAAACTAAAAACTATCTTAAGAAATGAATACTTTTTTTTTTCTAAAATAATGTAAAAATATTAGGATTATTGTATAATGAACTTTAGTCCTTTTTATCGATCTATTTGCACTTTTAAAATTTTGGCGAATTGACATATAAATTTTTTTATTTGTTACAAATATATTCAAGATTAAAATAGTATGTATCCATATGAAATGACATACTGACATGATATATATGCGTAAATTATTTGCTAAAAGTAAGGATATATTAGCAAGAAAATGAAAGTTTTGGATATATTTGTAAAAAAATATGTAAGTTAAGGATAGAAAAATTGTTAATTTCTTTTTCTAATTTCCACAATAGCAAATAAATTTATAGATATGTGTTATGTTAGCTATCATGTAAGTGTGGAACATATTATTTTGATCGTGAATAGATTTGTAACAAATTGAAAAGCTCATATATCAATTCACCACAATTTTTAAAAAATAATAAATTGGCAAAAATGATTAAAGTTCATGGTAAAGTTGTGCAATAATCCAATAATAGTATTCAATTAGAAAAGAAAATAGATATTAATACTTATCTTTTTTTAAATTTTTATATGATAAATGATTAATTAATAAAATATTTGTATATTGTATAATATTTAAATAATGTATAATTATATCATTTATTTTTATTGAAATATTATATTAATTTTTCATATATAATATACTATACATTAATAATCAAATATTTGTATATTATATTATATTTAAATAATTTATAACTATAATTTAAAGAGGACATATAGACTTATTTGTATGCTGTGTTTAAATTTTGGACTAAAATAGTAATACTGAATTATTTATGGACGGAATATTTTAATAGCAGCTATATACTAAACCTAAATAGAAAATTGGTAAGAAAAAGGATATAAATTAAAATTTTAAAGATATAAGGAATAAGCGCAGCTATACAATTTATCCGCTGTTTGTAGTTACAGAACCTGAACCTAAACCTAAACCAAAACAGAACCTAATTCTGAGCATTGACATTAATGTAACAGAGGAACTTTGACATTTTCATTGTTCCCTTGCTTGCTCTTCAGCCTGTTCTGATGATAAATACTACAAATCATGTGCTCAACATTGATTCCATTTACGCTATATTTGGGTAAGGAATTTGGATATGATTTTATCAACTAGAAACAAAAGGAAAATCTTCAATCAATGTGGCTATAGTTGTGCATATCCACACTCCAACCTAAATTCATTATTCGTGCAATCAAAGACTGTTATGCATATCCAACTGAAATCCACGATTCATAAATTCTCATCCAAATAAGAAAATGGCAAATTCAATAATAGTAACCAGATCAAGACAGAATTTGACACCGAGAATCAAGAAATTATTACAAAAAAAAAAAAAAAAAAAAACTGCTGGTGGCACAACTATGTTGAGGCAAACCAATCTTGAAGATACCAATTACTCTCCAGATAAAATTCAATATTAGGCCAACGACAGCATTTAGATCTAGCAAATGTATACCTAACAAAACCTGTCAAGTAAATAAAAGAGATAGCAACCGGCATTTATTATTATTATTATTGAAGAGTTCATCTTTCCTTAAAAAAGAAAAATCCACATACATACTAGCTAATGGCAAAGGCATTTCATCACAATCATCAGGATTTCCAGTTCTACTATATAATCAACAAATAAAAAGCTCCTGACACTTGGCACAACCCCTTGTTTGATATAGGCCATAAAACACAAGTAATTGCATTTAAGGATACCGCTCCAACAGGGGATATAGAGCTAACAATCAGGTCTGATGGATTAAGAAGAATTAATATCTCAGAACCTGATCCATTGTTTACAGCTTCTACAATTATATCTCTTCAATTTCTTCACAATCTTCAACTTCCAAGTGTTGAAGTTCAGAGAGTTGTTGGGTGCATTGCTTCATTGTGAATTAAGGTCATTACTTGAGATGTCTAGCTTGATACTTACAAAACTTGTGAATGGAAGATCTTGAACTCCATGCTTGCAATGAGCTATTTGAACTCTATTTTTGAAATAAAAAATAACCAGTTTAGGATGCAAGGTGACCTAAAGCTTGCAATAGTGCAGCTTGGTCTTTCTTTTCTTGGCACTGTCACTGCATTGTTCGCCTATAAGGATGACTCTCCAAAAGAGGACACATGGTTATTTTTATCCCCAGTGAAAACCAGTCCAATGAATTATCAATCCAAATGGCTCTTAAACTCGGCAAGCCAACAAGTGTCACGGTCTTCAAATTCGGAAGCGTGCAATCATTGTTCTTTGCTTCCATTGTGATCTCTTCAAGTTCATGGCAAGCTTCAATTTCCAAGTGGCAGAGTTGACAAAATTGCTGAACCAGGTTGCTAGAAAATATCCTCTTCAATTTTGAGCATTTAAAGAAAACTAAAGTGTTCAATTGGGCTAAACTTCCAGGAGGTACAGGACCCTGCCATATGCTTTCCAACTTAGGGACATTGCTTACATATATCTTCTCTAAGCACTCTAACACAGGCCTTGTAACCCCATGCCCATCAACAACAGTCTCCATATCATTACAACTTTCAATCAAACAGTACCTCATTTTGGCAATGTTGTTGATGCCAAAGTCTGATAACTTCACATCTCCCCTGTGTCCAATCAACTCAAATGTATCAGCTTCAGCAAGTACTTCTGGTATCGCAAGGTTGCCCTCTCCATTTGCATACTTCAAGAACCGAAAGGTTTTGTATCTGAAATGATCAAGGATTTTATACCTGGTTGAATGACATTTACCAATGGAAAAGGAAAGGTATGCTAAATTTGTCAATGCAATCACATTCTCAATAATATCTTTCACAACTTGAATCCACCATTGATGATCTGGATGAACATCAATTACTAATTCTTCTAATGAAGAAAGCTTTGAAATGACACGATGATTTGTCTTGCACTTCCTCAGTTCTCCATCTATTCTAGACAGTGACATGCGGAAGCACCTCAGCTCACTCAAATGACCAATTTCGACTGGCAAAGAATTAATCCCAGTTCCTCGAATATCAAGAACCTCGAGCTGCTTAAGCGCCTTTACTTTAGTTGAGAGCTTCATCAATTTTCTACAAGAATTTAAATAAAGTGCTCTAAGAGATTTCAAGCAATACACTGATGATGGTAACTTGACAATGCTAGTTCTATGTAAGTCTAGGACCCGAAGCTTTTGCATCGTTTCAAAGAACCGTTGCGGGATCATTGCCAAATCAACATTTCTCTGGAGAAACAATGTTGAAAGATCATTGGAATTTGGCCTTTCTGGTAAAGTGTTCAATTTGTTATCCATCAAAGATATCCTGGTTTTTTGTTTCCATTCTTCACTTCTTGGAGAGTTTTGTAGATCTTTGCCAGCACTAAACATATACTTTGATTCTTCACTTTCTGATGAAATTTTGAAGGCCATTTTTCGCAGAAGTTTGTTCATCCTCACATGTTTCACCTTCTCACCAATTTCTAACAAAGATGCATCAACAAGATCATGCAATATCTCTTGCCCTTTCTGTACTGCAGTGAATTCCATCACATCTTTAGTGAAACCTTCAGCTCGCCAACATTCTAGCAAATAATTTATACATATTTCGCAACCTTCTGTGTATAATGCACCATAGAGGAAGCACATTTTTTCATCATCATCTAAGTCTTCAAAACAAAATCTTAACAAATTAAACACTTCATTCATGCCATCGCATCCAACATCAGGCCATATGCGCAATTTGTTCAATCCAGCTTCCCATAACAGAATGTTGTCTTTCCTTCTGAAGGCTCTTGCTACTTTGTCAATAAGAAGTGGCAAATTGTCGCACTCCCTTATTACTTGGAGGGCTAAAGCTTCAAAATCTGGATCCAAATTTCTGCCCAATATTTCTTGAAAAAGATACCATGCATCTTCATCAGAGAGTTGTGGCACCTTGATTATATGATCAACAGACATTTCAAGGCAATTGCCACGGTGTCTAGATGAAATTACTACCTTGCTATCATTTCCATTTTCACTGATGCCGACATCATCTAGATCAAATATACTCCAAACATCATCCAAAAGAAGTAAATATCTTTTACCCTCCAAGCTCTCACGTATTCTTGTAGCAATTTCCTTGGTGTCTGCAGTGCCTTCTAAATTCAACTGCAGCTGTTGTGCTATCTGACATTGGACCTTTTCTTGCAGCTTCTCTTCATTGCCTACATCAGCTAGAGTCACAAAGAGGACTACATTGAACACACTAGAGATTTGTTCATTGTCACTCAGATTTTGCATAATCGTGGTTTTCCCAACACCCACCTTCCCCCAAAGACCAATTCTTCTCAAATCTCTGTCGCTTAGGCATTCAAGAATCTCTTCAAAGATCGCGTAGAGTGATGGTTTGTCTTGAATTTCTGGTGCCTTTGCCTTGATGAAAAGCTTTGGAAATCTATCAACCAGCACATCAATTGCAAAATCGCTCCCCTCTGTCCAACAGCAATGTACTTCATTCAACTTCTTGACCATGCACTCGCTAAGATTTGAACGTTTCCTCCAATGAACCAAACTCCCATGATGCCTTTGCTCTTGCTCCTCTTCATATTCAGCTTTCAGGGCTTGCACTTCCTTTTCAATTTTCTTAACCTTCTGAATCCACAAATTGCATTCTTCACTAGCTTGCTTTGTCCTGTCCTTACTTATTTTCCCCAATAAATCATCCCGCCTTGCGCAGAGCTTTTTCACCTCGTCCTTCAACTTCTCATAATTTTTATCCAGACTTTTCTCATAATTTCTTAATTCATCAATAGCATCAACTGAACACCTTATATCTTTGTATACTTCAATTACTCCTGCAGAAACTGCTCCGCCCAATAGCTCAGACATTTCTGTAGCCATAACAAAATAAAAGATAAATTACAAATGCTCATCTGAGAACAATTCCAGATAATTAATACCAAACTAACGACTCAAATAAATAACACTAAACCAACAACTCAAACAATATCCCAACTCCTCTATAAGTGAGGATTGAAACTTTTTGATCTTGGGCTTCGGCCTCGGCCAGCCACCAGGTGAAGACCTCAATGGCTTCTATGGAATCTTTAGAATTAATGGTCTATTAGTAACATCAGTATGGAAGTCTACTTCTCATTTTATCTTCCTAAATATTTTCATGGTCACTAAGGTCAGAATTATAATCAGAATAGAAGATTTTCACTCCTAATATTTCGTTGGCTGAAATTTACATCGGAATGGGAATCACCATTCACCATTTTTCTCTTTTGTCCCTAAGGAATGAATTTTCATGCTCTTAAGAATCAAGTCAAATCAACTATAAATTCGTCAAATATTTAAATATCAAAACATACTATTCAAAACTTATAAATATAACAAATTAATTAATTAAAATAATTATTAAAATATTTGAATAAATAATACTTACTAAAAATAAATAATTTTTATAATTAAGGTCAATGTAAAATTTAATTACAAGATTATCGATTAATCTCTATACATGGAATATAATTACAAGAATTTTATTTTTACATTAAGAGCAATCATTTAGTTGAGAACGAACTTAAAAGAAAAAGAGCAATCGTTTGAAAATTTGTAAATTCGTGCACAAAATTTAAGCTGCATAATTTAAAGATCCAAATTTCAAGTGAAACAAGTATATATTCACACCCATTGTAGCACCAGCCAACCCAGATCATCTAGTTTGCAGAAACTTTAAACAAAGTTAACAAGAAATCCATTCTTGAATATAATTTTTTTTCCGGCAACAATTTGATCAAAGAAACTATAATAGATGCCGATCTTACCAAGGGAACTGAAGGATCAACTTTGACACCTGATCAATTGTTCATCTACAGGTTGTATAGTCTGTAGTCTTTGCCACTTTCACCAGAAGCTGAGAAAGAATAACAAAAGAAATCTTTAGTCATACACAAGGATATTGACAGAAAAGAAACCTCTAAGCCTTAAATCGTGAATTCAAATTCTCATCGAAGAAACATTAAATCGGGAAAAACAACTACCTACTTTAAAAGCAGCGTGTCTCTCAACCTAGTGAAATTGATCAGAGTTTCAAATCCTGAAGAACAAGAAACGCCAAGACCAAAACTGTGTTGTCATTTATTACTGTGAAAAGTAAATACTAGTGGCTCTTTGCGTGAAATAGGCAAAGCTAACATGGTAACATGGTAGTTGTTAGCCATTAAAATAATAATTAAATGCCAAGACTCCTTAGCAAAGATGGCAATAGTTTTTGGTAAGAGGACTGAGATCCAACTCGTGGCACTTTAAAGGCCTTTCATTTTGGGCCGCTGGCAAGTCTTTGCTATATATATATATATCCAATAAGCACAAAGCTCAAAGGATATCTATCTGTTCTGATTGAAACAGAAGATTTTTTTTTTTTGAGAGAAGATTGAAACAGAAGATTTGGGAACTGAGTTTGTAGAGGTATCTTTACTTGCAGAACACCATGGATCCGCGTACTACAGGTATGCATATCATTTCTTTAATTAAGACTTTTTGTTCTTATTCTTTTAATTTGTTTTTCCGTAATGCGTATGGATTTTACTACATTAATTGCTCTCGCCATTCTCATGGCAACGCTTTTGACCTTTAATTTCTTCCACTTAGCATCCTTAAATAAGATCTGTATTTACATTGTTTGACTGGGTTTGTGGGTTGTCAGTCTATTTGGAATTACTGAAAATGAAAACAAAAATTGATGGTGTACTGATGTTGCTCTGCTGACGTAAAACATGCCATTTGAGATTTTCAGAGCCATTAAGATTTCTATGTTGATTATGGAAATAAGATGGGGATAAGTTCAAATTCAATCCTCAAAAAAAAAAAAAAAATTCAATCCTCTAATTTAATACAAAGTTTATATTAAATTTTTTATTTATTTATTTTTAATATGACATTTAAAATTAAATTATTCTAAACTCTTTTTTTTAAAAAAAATTTACTGTTAAGACTTATAAATTAAAAAATTATGGTTAACTAATAAAAAATTATTTCAATCAATCAAATAATTGATGAAAAATATTTTTAAAATGTATCACTTAATTATAAAAATTTATTATTATTATTATCAAATTAATAGAAAATTTTGTTAAAATTTCTAGTACTCGATTATAAAAAAACTTTTTGTAGAATTTAATTATAAAAGTAATATAATTTTTAAAATTAAAAATACTAAACGAGGGCCTAATTTTAAATTTTTTAATTTTTAAGTAAATCCCACATAACACTTCAGTATTTTAGTGGTGAGAGTTTTGTCTATACTTGGTGTATTGTATCCAATAGTAAAATTTAAGACATATTATTTAAATGTTATACACTTTATTAATAAAAATAAGACAAATATTTTATGCTGTAAATCTTATCACTAAGTGTATATACACTAGCGTAGGTAAGAATCTTCCTTTCATTACATGGGTCCTCATACCTATGCTTCTATTCGTCTATTTCTTGCAAATTTTTCCCTCTTTCTAATTTTTTTTCCAATTTTATTATATTTTATTATTTTTTCCAATTTTATTTTCTTATAAGTGATAATAACATTTTCATTATTTAATTATTAATTTTTAATTAAAGTTTAGTATATATCTTAAATAAATTTTGCAATACTAGCTAATTGACAAAGTAGTTTAGATTTAAAATTGAAATTATATATTAATACACAAATAATCCTATTATTAATAACATACATCATTATAAGTATTTACTTCAATTAATTTACGGGTTTGAACATGATCTACTGGAAAGTTAGTTTTATATATTTTTATGTGAATTCTCAATTTTAAATAATTTAATTTTCTTAAATTTAGTACTCTAGAAATTTACTTTTAAAAATTATTTTTATAATAAAAATTATATATTCTATTTGTCAAAATGAGTAATTTTTCTTGTCTTTCATATATATTTTTATACATAATTTTCTTTTTTAATTTCTTTTAAAAAATTATAGAGCTAATAAAATGACCTGGATACTTTAATTATTTATGGTTAGACTAGAATAAATAATGCGAGGTTCTTACCTAAAGATGAGCACGATACAAAAAAATTAGAGAGGATTTATTATTTTTTAATACATTACTGAATTGTTGTTGAAAGATATTATTTACAAAGCTATAGAGTTAGCTTGCAAATTTAGGAAAATTCTTAAGATTACTGAAATTAATCTAAATATTCAAATAAGTAATTTTCATTTAATTACATTTTGAGAAAATAGCTTGAATGAATTTTTATCTATCTTAAATTTAAACTATAAAATCATTACCAAATTTGATCCAAATCTATAAAAGTTATAAACAAAATTAATTGAATTATATAAATTTTTATTAATCCAAGCTATGAAGAATTTAATTATTAAGTTCATTATATTTTCGGACTTTTATGAATTGAGTTTGAGGAATGCTTATATGGAAAAAATTTATGCCTAATTGTAGTTTTTAATGGTTTAGTTGAATCAAGTTAGATTTATACACCAAGTAAGCTAAAAAAATAAAAATCCTGTCATTCTATTTGTGCATGCATAATGAAAAGGGTAAAGTACATTTTCACCCCTGAAATTTATACTGAAGTTGCCATTTACCTTTTATATATTTTGACCATTTAAACCTATAAATAAACACTCTCTATTTCTAAATAATTAATATTTTAAAAGTCTAATTTTATTCATAAATAATTGACATTTTAAATTATCAATGTATCTTAATTTTTTTTAATTTTACCTTTATTTAATATAAAATAATTAATTGAATAAATATATAATTTTTATGAAATTTTATATAAAATTAATAATTAATTAAATAAATTATTATAAAAATAATATAATATTTTATACATATATTAAATATATTTTTTAATTTATATAAAAAAATTTTAAATAAGAATTATTAAAAATAAAAATAATATATTTTATAATTTTAGCTCTTCTTATAACAATAAATAATTTATAAATTAAGAGTCGTTTATGTCAAGCTGATGTGATAACCATATATAGAATAGTGGGCCTCTTAATATAGAATAAAATAATTAAATAAACGCAATAGTCGTGTGGCCTCCACTTTAGTCTAGAA
Source organism: Mallotus repandus (assembly GCA_949671775.1). Classification (NCBI taxonomy): domain Eukaryota; kingdom Viridiplantae; phylum Streptophyta; class Magnoliopsida; order Malpighiales; family Euphorbiaceae; genus Mallotus; species Mallotus repandus. The sequence goes on from CATIWM010227314.1 coordinate 10,807, forward strand.
CCCACACAAACAAGATAATATATATATATATATATATATATATATATACACGCACTTTTGAAAAGATAGAGTGCCAGGCCCCTTTACTGCCATGCCACATGCTATCATATACACTTTTGAAAAGATAAATAGCAATGCCACTTGCTCCCACTTACTTTATCTTTCATCCAACAACCCATCACCACTCCCACCAACTCCTCTTCCTCCCAAAAACAAAGTAAACTAAGGAGAAGTTAGAAAAACATAACTATTAATATATTTACTATATTTTTAAGGTATAAATATATTTTATATTTTATATTCACTACTAATATTTTTTAAGGTATAAATATATTTTTATCATTTTAAAATTTTATATTTAAACTCTTCTTACAAATGATATTAATTTTTATCGTTAGTGAAATTCACTATTATTAACATGCACAACTAAAAATGTTAGATAAATATATATTTTTACCTCTAACATTTATAATAAAAAACAAATTTACTCTTAAAAAATTTTAAAAAATATTATTTAAATTAATTCCATTTTATTTTAAAAAATTAGAAATATTTAAAGAAACTAAACTTTTCTCATCCTATATAAAATTTTATTTTTTTAATCACTTCTAAAATTAAAAAATAAAAAAATTAATATTTATTTATCCAACTTATCCTTATTTGTTACATTTAAAAAAAATATTTGTTAATTTTTATTTTGAGAGTGAATAAAAAAAGGAAAAAGTTATATAGAATAAAATGGATTTTATTTAAATATTTCTAATTTTTTTTAAATGGAACAAAATTTTAAAAATTTTCATAAAATTAGATGTAAATTATTTTAGTATTGTTTTTAGCATTAGTAGATTTCATAAGTATAAAATATAAACATTTTTATTAGAAAAAAATTTAAAATTTTTTGAAAAGTTTGTGTTAAAATATTTTTAAATTTTCTTCAGGGGTAAATTTATTCGGTAAAGGGCAAAAATATATATTTATCTAATAATTTTCTTTGTGCATGTTAGTAATAATAAACCCTACTAACGAAAAAAATTAATTCCGTTTATAAAAGAAGTTTAAATATATAGTTTTCAAAATGATAAAAATATATTTGCACCTTAAAAACTATTAACGGTAAATGTGAGATTAGGGCACAACGTTAGAGATATTTTTGTACCTTTTTCCCAATAGACTATTATCTTCTTCAAAGCAAACCCATATATTTCTTCTCTGCCTTTTTTCATATTTTTTCTTGTTTGATTTTTACCTTTTTCTTTTTCATGAAATCCAACCACAACTATTAGGTCGTGTTTACTTCGAGAGATTTATTTATGTTTTCATTTTTCAATTTTTAAAAAAAATGAAAACTTTTTATTTTCATAGAAAATTTGTAAAATATGTTTACTTGTTAGAAATAGAAAACTATTTTCTATTTTTTAAAAACAGACAATATGTTTACTTGTTAGAAATAGAAAACTATTTTTCAATTTTCTTTTAAAATTGTAAAAACTGTAAAAACTATTTTCAAATGAAATTTTTATAAAAATACCTAAAGTAAATAAAAAATTTTATTTTTTATTTTCATTTTAATTTTTTTTTAGAAAATTAGATTAATTTTCTGGAAGTAAACACACCTTTACACTTTACTGTGTTTCAATTCCCAATCTAATAGCTATATATGATTAATTGAGCTATTATTATGTATTTGCTTCTCTATTCATTTTAATTCAAAATTTGAGCTAAAAGTTCAAAAAAAAAAACCCCCCTTTGTTTAACCATGACTCTTGAAGTTAGTGTTGTTACATTATTATTATTATTATGTTATTATTATTATTATTAGTGTATGCTTTTTTAAGTTTAGGGATAATAATGTCTTTTAATTTTAAAATAATGTATTGTTAAAAGTAATTTATTGGTGACATACTATATATATTTTCTTGTTATTTTTTTACAGATTGTTATACTTAATTGTTATAAAAAAAATTAACATATTAAATTGTCAAATTTTAAAAAATTTAACAACTAAAAATATATTTATTTCTATAAAAAAATTATTAATTTATACATGTGGATGGATTCTAAAAGATTTTTTTATATCATATATTATTTTATAAATTTAGCCAATTATTAATTTAGTACGTTTATTCGAAGTTGAGATTTGTCAAATTAATCGAGTGTTATCGTATAGAATAACAACATTTTGGGTCATCTGCACCCACAGTATCCAACTTCATCTACTGATCCCACTATAAGACGCAACATTTAATTAATCATTTAAAACTATTTAACGTTTGACTTGAATTCCATCAAACTATTCAATATTCCTCTCATTTTAAATTAATTGTTTTTTTTTAATATTTCACTTAAATTAAAAAGGTATTTAATAGACTTAATTATGAAGAAAATAATTAAATAAGAATAAATTATCTTTTTTTTAAATATATTCAATATTAAGCACGTATTCTCTCAACTTCAAACTTCTTTCTTCATTATTGAAAAAAGTTCCCAAAAATTCCCATTTCATTTTGGCCATGTACAATGGAAGAGGGAATGGAACTTAAACTTGTGTACCTTAAATGTCATTAAAAGTCATTTAACCGTTTACATTAGGGCTCATTGACCAAAAATTTCCATTTTCTTTTCATCCATCCTCATCAAATTAATGAATGCTTATAATCAACCATATCACTGCCGAAGGAACATAAAGTAATTAAAACAAGGTAAAATTTTAAACTCTTCGAAAATACAACATCGAAAGTTAAAGTTAAGAAGAAGAAAATTTTCAGTAATTAAGCTCCATGATTAGAGCTGGGTTTTTAATGCTATAAAAGCTTTATTCCTTTATTTCACTATACATTACTTCATTCGTTCCTTTTTATCAGGCATTTTAGAGATTATGTAAAATTTCATTTAATTGTCACTTTTATACGTTCAATAAAATTTAAATTCTTTTTTATCAATTTTGTTCTTATCCTTATCAACTCATTTATTACTCCATTGTCTTTATTTTTTTACTTTATACAATCAACTAAGGATATTTTTGTCTCTCAACTTAATTTTTCTCCTAAATTCAAGACTAATTAATTATTTTTTAATTCAAATGAAACTCTATAAAAGAATAAAATAAAAAAAAATCGAGTATCAACAACAACCCATTAAAAACAAATAAAAACCCATAAAAGTTATGGATCCAAATAGTAGTAATTAATATCAAAGATGATTTTTTTTTACTCAAATCAACAAGACCTAGTATCTCCATTTTAAGGTATTCACATTATAGGGGACCCAGGTTTCGATGGTGAGATCAAGCTTAACATTCAAGCCGACACCTAGAATCACAATAGTTAGAAAGCTAGTGATGTAGCTAGGAAGCTCCCAATCTTCCCATTTGCGAGATTGACCTGGTGTTGATGGGGTGTAAACTTGGAGATGTAAAATCTGGTCAATCTTGCTGGTCCATCGCAACGTATCCAGACTATGGATGATAGACGTTGCCAGAGCATGGCAGAAGACGCTGTAAAGGGTTGTGGAGAGAGCATGATTTTAGAGTAGCAAGAGGCGTTTAGGGAGAGAGGAGGTTCCTTTTTGCAGAGCAATGAAGCTTCTTTAGGAAGCTAAGAGAATACCTTTTTTTTTTTTTTTTTTTGTTTTTGCATTTGTGAGGAGAGAGAATTAGCCATGTCTCCCACATTTCTAGGTGGAAAAATTAAGAAATTTTTTTTGACATGTTAGAATCCATGTAGACATCACTTCATCACCGACCACCGAAAAATGACGTTGGATAATTTAGTGGGATTCAAATCAAACATTCGAAATTGACCCAAAAAAAATCAAACAGTGGAAAGTTTTAAGCGACCAATTGCATGCTAGGTATTATAATAGAATTAGTTAGATACCGTAGGTGCAAATAACTTCAATATTTTTAGAAAGGTTGTGCACGAATAGAGCAAGTCAGAGAATGCAAATTCTCCTAACTCATTTTGAAAATTGAAAAATTTTAAAAAAAATTTCTAAAATCGAATCGAACATTAAAATTCTATGCCCTAAATTGTTCCAAATTTTTAGAGCAATTCG
>CATIWM010227317.1:0-13436 GCA_949671775.1 Mallotus repandus
GGGGGGGGGGGGGGGGGGGGGGGGGGGGGGGGGGGGGGGGGGGGGGGGGGGGGGGGGGGGGGGGGGGGGGGGGGGGGGGGGGTGGTGGGAAAGAGAGAGAGGCATCAATGATGAAAATATATTTGTCTCTGGTGTTTTTAGAGGTCAACAAGATGCTGTGCTGGATGATGTTGTTTGGTGTTTCTCTTTTTCTCCAAGAGTAGAAATAATTCTGCTGCATGTTTGTAGATTCCTCCGTTCTTGACTTCTCATTCCAATTGTTCTTTTTTCTTTATTTCTTCCGAACTCCACAAGAAGTGAAAATAACACTGACTTTAGGCAAGGAGGTCTTGGCTATGTATCAAAATGTCCCTGTTGTTCTTATATTATGCTTCAGTTCCATGCTCACAGGGTGTTCTTGCCGACTATTTTGGTTTATGAGATGCTCTGGTGCAAGCTCTAATATTTCATAGGCAGCAAAATAAACATCTCTGCTAATGTTTTGTTGTATGGGTGCGTGCTACTATTCGCCATCAACCGCTGCTCCATTTAAATGAAGAGTGATGGACGCGATGAACAAGGCTGAAGACCTCAGGCAGGAAGCGTGCTTAGCTTCTTGGAGTGCCGGGAAAATAGTACAATTAGTGCCATTGTCTATGTTTGTTGTATTTGATATTCAGTTCTGGAAAATAGTACAATTAGTGCCATTGTCTATGTTTGTTGTATTTGATATTCAGTTCTGGATATCTTGATCAAAAGTGATGATCTCTTTATTTTTGGGCCATCTTACCATTGGCATCATATTTACCATTTTTTTTAGGGCCATATTTACCATTGGATATCGCAATTATCACTGATTCAAATATCATCATATGCTATATAAATCACATATGCATAAACTATATATGTTAATGACATTTTGCATATTTAGGAGTTCAACATAAAGTTGTAATATCATTTTTTTTCTTACTCTGTAATTGGAACCAAAGTTCAAGACATATATTAATCATAGCTTAAACTGTTTGATTGGGAACAGCTTCCCAACACAAGTCCAAACTCCAATCCAACTGATGATGATCTTCAACATTCTCTCATGCACTGAGAAATTAACAGCAGAGATGCAAACTATTTAACAGAGATCATCAACAACGAAACTACTTCCTTTAAACCATAAAACCAATAACAAAATCCCCAAAAAAGAAAAAAACAGAAAAATAAAAGGCAAATTCATAAAAATTCCTAAGAATCGATTTGTAAAGACATCTATTAGACTTTGCTAACTCTTCTAGCCCCAACTTTCCTTTCACTTGCAAGAACAGGTTTCTCATAATTGAGAGGCAAAGGAGGCTTCTTGTTTTCTTTGCTCAGACTTCTCAAAGAATACCTTGGAATCCCACTACTTTCAACAGAATAAGCAGCAGATACTGATTTCCTCAAACTCTCATGCTTTTTAGTGTCCCTTTTCTTAGTAGACCCAACGTTCACTCCAAGATTGTACTGAGACTTCATCTCTTCCCCTGTCTCCTGATTCTTTCTTTTCAACCTCTCATTTCTCCTAGCAGAGTAAACATCATAAAACCTTCCTCTCTCAAACAATGGACTAGAGTTTGCGCTTGAAACTTTCCCTACCCCATTATCATTTGCAGTTTTTTCTTTTCCAAATTCATCATTAACCATCCTAGCAAGAGCCCGTAATTCCCAAGAGATGGTACGATACTCGGGTCGAAGATCTGATTCTTCCAAGTCATGGATGGGATTTAGTTTCTGTGACTTAGTTAAAGAACCTGACAAATTGAAAGATTTCCAATTCAATTACAACCCAGAAAATGCAAACAGATAAAGGCAAGGGATACGTTTCAGAAAACAAGATTAATAGAAAACAAGACTGACCCACCTGGAGGAGTTTGCACGGAGGTTGTGGTGGTGGTGGATCGGAGGACACGGCGAGGTGGGACCCGGGTCGGCGATTTAGCGAGCGGAGGCTTACGATTGGACCTCATCATCGACATGAAGAACTTCAAAAAACGAAACTTCAAGGTAGTTCAGTAATTGGTTTGATGCGTGAGAGTGAGAGGCGCCTCTCTACTTTGTGTTTGTTTTCTCTGTGTGTGTGTTTGAATTTGTTTGATTGTCTATTAGCTTTTTTCTATGTTTTGTTTTGTAGGTTTTCATTTCAGGAAGCGCCATAACGGTCATATTTTTTATCGGACGGTCCTAAAATTGTTTCACTTTTTTTTAAAAAAAAAATAAAGATGGTTTAATTTGTTTCCAATTTTAAAAATATTGGATTAGGTGGCCTTCATTTTTTCTGATATTTTCCTTAAAATATTCAGATTTTACAACTCTAACCAATTTAGATATCTACACTTTTAATAAAAAAATAGTTTTTTCTTATGTGCATTGCATATAATCAATATTATTATTAAATATATAATATAATAATAGTATTAAATAAATATATTTAGAACATAAATGCTACAAAGTATTAAAAATTAAAAAAATATAACTAAATAATAATAATAAATGTAAAATAAATCAATAAATAAATAATAAACATAACTAATCAGTGAAAAAATTCTACTTAGAATATTATTACAAAATTTATTATTATCTATAATGTAAATAAATTAAAAATAAAAACAATAAAATAAATATGAGATATAAAAGAAGATTTTTTTTTATTTATGAGTTGCAATGTTATATTTATAAATAGGAATACAAAAGATAAATATAGACTTTTTTTTTTTCAAATTTGATATTTGAGTGGATATATATATATATATAATATAAAAATATATAAATTTTGGTTTTCTATTAATATGTTTGATTTAAAATTAAAATTAGTAATATTTATCACGTGCAAAATATAAATTTTTTACTTACAAAATAAAACAAATTAATTTTTTAATTTGTAAAAGTACAATTTTGAAATAAAAAATTGTGAATTAATTTTTAATTGCCTCCATAAAATATATTTTTCATCCTAATAATATGAATCTATTATTTATTTTAGTTATTTTGTTGAATTTAAGAGTTCTAAAAATTTAAAATTTTTGAGAATCAAGTTTAAATGAACATTTTAATTAATATAATGCATTAAAAAAAAAGAATTTGATGAAAATTTAAATCTATTGAATGAAATTAAATTATTTAAATACATTGTAGGGTTATTTTTATTATTAAGTAAAAAATGCATGTCCTTTTTGTCCAAAGAAATTTTTCCTTTATTCGTATTTTAATATATAATATAAATAAACATACGAAAAAAAAATCATTGGATTGAAATCCCAATAAATAAATTAAAATAAAACTTTATGAAAGTTATTACGATTTGTAATTTAACTCTTGTACAAAATATAAATTTTTACTTACAAAATAAAATAAATTAATTTTTTATATATAAAAGTACAATTGAAATAAAAATGAATAATGAATTAATTTATAACTGCCTCCATAAACTATGTTTTTCATCCTAATAATATGAATCTATTATTTATTTTAGTTATTTTGTTGAATCTTAGAGTTTTTAAAATTTAAAATTGTTGAGAATTAAGTTTAAATAAAAAATTTTAGTTAATATAATCCATTAAAAAAAGGATTTGATGAAAATTTAAATCTACAAATTTTAATTAATATAATCCATTTAAAAAAGGAATTGATGAAAATTTAAATCTATCAGCTGAAATTAAATCATTTGAATACGTGGTAAGGTTATTTTTGTTATTAAGTAAAAGATATATGTCCCTTTTTATCTAAAAAAATTTTCCCTCTGTTTATATTTTTATATATAGTATAGATAATGAAATTTTTTTATCTACACTCAGCCTATTACACCCAATGGTTGGATGTGCAATACAAAGACACGTATTTTCTTTCCATTGGCACACATCTAACTGTTTGGTACAATAGGTTGAGTGTAAGCAAAAATCTCTCAAAAATAATAGTATGTTTTTTTAAAAAAAAAAATAATTCTATTGATTCAAACTAGCAATATATCGATAGAAATACATATATGAATTTGCTAAAAACCATAGAGGATGAAACATCACTCAGGTTAATAGCATAATAAATCGGCTCAAAGCCTACAAATAATAGTATATTTAAAAAAATAAAAAATAATAGTAATGCTTAAAAAAATAAAAAATAATAGTAATAATAAATCAACCAATAACTATTGAATCGGTTGATAGCTGTAAATTATTTTGATTTAAACTATATTTTAAATTTAAGTGGTGATATATATAGCATTTGTAATTCAAATAAAAATATTTACCACACTTTAATTTCTCTTATAGCATGATTAATCTTTCATTATATATATGTTCTTACAATCTTTACAATTGTGTTTGGATTGAGATAAAATAATGATAAATATTATTTATGTAATGCATTAACTTCATTTAATTCTATTTGACAAACTTGAAAATATTAAGATTAACAATTAATCTCTTTAACAACTAACTTTATTTCTCTATCTTTTTATTAACTTAGTTGGAGCAAGGTAAAAATTTATAAAAATATTTTATTAAATTTTTTATTTTCTGTCATATTATTTTATTTAAAAATTATTGTTCTTCTCAGTTTTTTCTAAATTAATGAAACATAAATTAAATCTATAAATTAATTTATTTTTCTTTGTTTTTTATGTATAGGAATGTATAAATATATTATGTAATCTTATTTTCATTAAATTTTTATAATAATTTTTTAATTATTTAATTTTTAAAAAATTAATTTTATAATTTATGAAATTTTTATTTATTTAATCATTTACTTATATTATATTATTTATTTCATATATATTAACAGTTTTTTTAAAATAAATTAATTACATAACTTATACATTACCTTTTATTTATAAAATAAGATTAACAATTTAACTATTACATATGTAATTGTTACTCCCTTAATAATTACATCTACAATTGTTACACATATTTTAACTCTGATTCAAACGCACATGTTTGAGCTTCTTTAATAGTATGCTACACCAATTGTCGCTGTTCTAGATCAAACAAGGTGACTCAAATATTTTTAACTAAATATTTTTATTAATTCTTAGAAAAAAAAAATATAATTCTTGTCTAATTTTATCCTATATTTTCAAGCTATATTTTTTGGACAATATTTTCTCATAAAATTTCTTTATACAATCAAATTAAAAAAAAAAAAAAGCAATATATATATTCACCATCTTATTTCATAAAGCTTGTAATTTTTAAGTGATATTTATGTAGTGATATTATATAAAGAGAAAGTATTTTGTGAATTATGTAAGTATTGAATTCTCGAATAACATAAACAATAATTTATATGATCACTCGTAACCTTAGAATGTTTACCATGCAAATTAAAATCTCAATAATAAAAGATTTAAATTGTTCTGATCCAATTTAGCTAATCTATGTTGTATTGTCAAAGAAATATTTTAGTAGAAGAAGAATATAAGCAAAATTAATACTGTTTTCAAATTGCATTCGGACATGTCCTAAGAGAAAATGTAAAATAACTTCGGCGCAGATAAATTATACATTCTAAGGGCCTTCTTGATATAGACGAGTAAAAATTTACCAAAAAAATTGTAAAATGTCCATCATTTCTCTCAATAACCAACCATACCCAGCTGAGAAGAACTTGTTTTCTACCTAGCTGTTGATTCAGCTAGAGACTGGCATAGGACAAAGATTGCAGATTTGGGCTAAGCAGTCAAGCATTGAAACCAGAAGTGCCTGTTCAGCTGCAAGCAACTTTGATTTGCATGCAAACTTCTATGCACTTTCTTTTATATATACTAACGCACGTGATTTATAATATTAAGTTAAAAAGTAAAATGATTAAATAATAATAATAAATATAAAATTATTAAATTAATAAGAAAATAAACATAAATAATTATAAAAAAATAAAATCTTTATTTCAAAAAATTTTATTGCTTCCACTATTATACAATACAAAAATATATTCATTATTGATCACAACATAAACAAATTAAAATAAGAATAATAAAATAAATACGAAATATGAAAGAATAAATTTTTTTTCTTAATTATTTGTGAGTTGCAATATAGCATTTATGAATATAAAATATAAATTAAATTTTTTCAATTTTAATATTTAAAGTGAATTTTATTATTATTTAAATGTTTTCAAATGATAAGTTTTCAATGACATATAATTAGATTACACATATACATACTAAAAATTAAATTAGGTATTACTTATTATCTACTTTTTAATTTTATAACTAAATAATATTATTAAAAAGAAAAGTAATTCATAAATAAAAGGTTTAATCATAGCAAAATTTTAAAATTTTGTAACTCAATTATTTTATTAGTTACTTACATATTTAACATGTTTAGATATAAAATCTATTTATAAATTAAATTACTTTACTAATTATTTACAAATTTAAAATTTAAAATATCTATTCAATATACAATAAAAATTATTGTCAGTATTAGTATAAATTAAACTATTTCATTTATTATTTGAAATTCAAAATACATATTTAACTTAAAATAGAAGTTTATTTTTTCAATCTAATTTTTTTCCATATGTAATAGATGTTTAAAATAGTATAACTACTTTTATCTCAACTTGTAAAATAAAATATTTTTATTAAAACATTACTTCATATATTGTATAAATTTATTGATAATATAGATATATAAACATTTATTTTTTATCTAAAAAATCCAGCTCTCTAATTGATAACTCATGTTATTACTTTTGATTTTCCATCAAGCAATATTCTATATTTTTTTTGTCCCAATTAGCTCGTGCATGAGATTAAAAATCTATCAATTTAAATGGAGAATATAAGATCAATAAAAGATTTAAATATCAAGATAAAATTCAATACCGAGATAAATTCAATACAATAAATTATATATTTGATAAGAATTTTTGTAAAATATTTATAATTAAATCTTATAATAATTTAATAGATTTTGTATATAAAATAAATTATTTTATTTTTATTTAAATCTGTTTAATTTTTAAATATAAAATTTTAAATTTTAAATATAAACTACTACTATTTTCATCAATTTCAAAATTTTTCAAAACTAAATTAATACTATTTTTGTTAATATATAAAAATGTATGTCATTTTTTGTCCAAAAAAGTTTGTCATCTATTCATATTTTTATATATATTATGATATATGCAGTAGGGGTGATCAACTTTCGACCGAGAACCGAATTCCGATCGAAACCGAACCAAAGTATGAGTTCTGTTCGATTGTCAAAATTCTTAAAGGTTGGTTCAGCTGTAAAATGTGGGTAGTTCAAGATTTCGGTTATCGGTTCAGTTTGAATTGAATAACCGACCGAATTTTCGAATTTATATATAATTAATATTAAATACAAAACGACGTCGTTTGTTTATTTAACCAATCTATAAATACAAACGAAACTAACCCTAAATATCATTTCTAACCTAATCCTCCCCTCTCGCCGCCTCTGCCTCTTCTCTCTTCTCTCTCGTAGTCTCGCAAACTTTCTTCATCCTGTAACCCTAATTCCTAAAATCCCTAATCTTGTAACCCTAAATCCCTAATCCAATCCCTTTTACCTTGCCTCTCACCATCACCTGCTTCTTACAGTTGATTCAAAATCTCCAATAATTTCTTTAGTCTCTTTTCTTCCTTATAACAAATACACAGTGAATTAAAAAACCTATTAATTGATTTCCAATTGACTTGTAGTCGATTATTCAAAAAAGGTAGTGGTGTTTCAATTTTTTTTTTGCTATCCTTTTGCATGTATGCATGCCTATTATCATATATTTGATCTGTTTATTTTGTATCATTTTTGGAGGTCATTTATTTGATTGTTGTTTTATGGGGTAAATCTTTGATATTTGAGGGTGGATATGTTTGCATGCTTGGGTGGAAGCATTATATGATGCTTCTGTGTTTAAAAAAGACACTTTATGTTTCATTTTTGTATTTTTGTTTCTCGATCTTTCTTTTTCAAAGGGTTTTACTCTCGATCTATTGATTTATGGGTGGAAGCATGATATATTGGTTATGTGTTGATAAAAGAGTCTTAAAAATGTGTGACTTTAGGGGTGTTATCAATATTTCTTAAAAATGATATGTTGGTTCGATTTGCAATTGACTTGGTTTTCTCTGGATCTGTTTCACTTGTTACTCGATCTGTTGGTGTTCTAAATAGTCTTGATATTTATCTATTTTCTTTGAACATGTTAGCATTATTTTGTCACTGACTTTTTGTGTTATTGTTTTGAAATGTTGCAGTGTACTGCGATCATATTCTGTGCACATAAATATTATGCACAGAATTAATAAAATTGGGTGGAAGCACATATGTTGCTTTTTGGTATATAAAGGTTTATGATAGCTTTAATAAACATTCATATTTACTTGAATTTCAATTCAGTGAATCTAAAAATGAAAAGGGTGAAAGCTACTTAGCCTTTGATTCACTGTACCCTGACTCCTTTCATACACTCTCAGTCTTAAGGAGTCTTAAGGTGTGTCTGTTAACTTATTATGTTTATTCTTTATAGTGTTTTTATGCCTTGTAAATTAATTATCTCTTCTTTTAATTTCAGTCAGATGGAAGAGAATATTGATACTGCACCTAGTAGTACTAGTATTAATGAGCCTCAGGCTCAGAAAGTGGTGGAAGCAAAAAAGGAAATACCATACCTAAAAAAAGAAAAGAGACTCAAAGAAGAGCTGTCTACTGGGAGCATTTCAAAAAAAATTATGAAATGAGTGTCTGTGTAAGGGGCATGTATAAGTGTTGTACTACTATTCTTCATGCTTATTCGAAACTTAATGGCACATCATCACTTAGAAACCATTTGTTGCATTGCACTAAACACCCTGGAAGCAAAGGAAGTAGACAAGCATTATTAACACTGAAACCTAAATCTAATGTGGAAGCAAATGATAGTGAGTCCATAGGTATAATTGGGACATGAAAATTTGACCAAGAAGCCATTAGGAATGCACTTGCGTTAATGTGAATAATTGATGAACTGCCCTTTAAATGTGTTGAAAGAGAAGGCTTTCAGAAATTAATGGTTGTAGCCTCTCCAAGGTTTAAGATTCCCTCTAGGAGCACTATTCCTAGGGACATTTATAGCATCTATATGACTGAAATGGGGAAGCCAGTTTTTGCAAACACATAGTCAAAGAATTTCTATTGCCACTGATACATGGATATCCATACAAAGAATCAATTACATGTGTTTTACTTTTCATTTTATTGACTCTGATTGGAATCTGCAAAAGAAGATTACATATTTTGTGCTTATCAACTCCCATAGAGGCGAGTACATTGCTAAATGCTTAGAAAATGCTTTGCTTGACTAGGGTGTGAAGTCTATTTTCACCATAACAGTAGATAATGCTAGTTCTAATGATGTTGTTGTTGGATATGTTAAGAAAAAGTTATTGAATTGGGGGGCTAGCACTGTTAGATGTAAATTTCTTCATATGAGATCTATAACTCATATCCTCAACTTAGTTGTGAATGATGGGTTAAAGGAAGCAAAAAAAGCTGTAAAAAAGTTAAGGAATGTGTTAGATTAATTAGGAGCTCTCCCGCATGCTTAAGAAAGTTCAAAGAACTCTCTGAGTTGGCTAGAGTTAAGTGTAAATATGCTTTGGTTCTGGATGTGGTCACAAGGTGGAACTCCACCGATCTAATGTTGAAAATTGCATGCCAATTTCAAAGGGCTTTTGAAAAATATGAGGAAGATGACACTACTTTTAGGGTAGACTTAGCAGATGATATCCCTAATATCTTAGACTGGTTATGTGTACAAAAATGTGTTGACATGCTACAAGTCTTTTATGATATGACATTGAGAATAAATGGTTCTCATACATATAATTCATTCTTCTCTGAGATATCTGACTTGCATTGCATGATTTCAGAGTGGCAGAAATCATCTGATTTGTCTATGCATACTATGGGGATCAATATAAGAACAAAATTTGATAAATATTGGGGAGATCCTCAGAAAATTAATACATTTATTTTTATCTCTAACATTCTTGATCCTAGAGATAAACTTGAGTATATAGAGTTTTCTTTGAAGAAAATATATGGTGAAATTGTTGGTTAAAATTTGTACAACACAGTCACAACTGATCTTAACTTGCTATTTGAGGATTATGTATCAATATATAGTTCTTCTACTGCATCTGTTGTGTCTGCTACTGAAAGTGATTCATCATGTGCTGGTTCTGAATCTGAGTTGGCTGACCGAGGCAAATCAATTTCTTTGTTGAAGGCCAAATTTAAGAAACAAAAAATGGTTAGTGGTTTGGGTGGAAGTAAAGGAAGTGAGCTAGAGATATATCTGAGTAAGTCAATATTGGATGAGAATCCTAATTTTGATATTCTGAAGTGGTGGAAGTTCAATTCTGAGAGGTTTCCTATCCTCTCAAAGATGGCTCGAGATGTCCTAGCTTTGCCAATTTTGACAATAGCTTTTGAGTCTGCCTTTAGCACCAATGGTCGTGTGCTGGATCCTTTTAGGAGTTCATTGACTCCTGAGATTGTTCAGGCACTTATTTGCATCCAAGATTGGCTAAGATTGCTAAACAACCAACTGTCAGTAGAAGAATCACTTGATGAACTTGAGAATATTGAACAAGGTATTAAAAACAAAGTTAATTTCATTAATTTTCTTTAGTTTTTCATTTCTGTTTGTGTTCTTCTATCTTATTCTAATTTTTTTTCATCTTTTGTTCAGATCTGCCACAACCATAATGTGACACCTATTAAGGACACCAAACATACATTGTATGCATAAGACTAATCTATGATATATTTATTAATATAAAATTTTTAACTCACGATTCAACATATGTAACAGAAGTATTTATAAAAGTAACACATATCATACACCAACAAACTCACAACATCAAAGGTCTACATCTTCCCTTATATTATATATTTACAACACACTAGCCTTATTACAATATATGAAAATTCTCTAGGCATGTCACGTTTAAAAAAAACTGAAGACGACCTCCTGTTGACTCCCCTGACACAATGCTAGTGCAATTGACGCAATTATTTCTTCAAGACCTACTATAATTCTTTTAATCCTGAAAAATAATGCAAAGGGGTGAGCCTGCAACTCAGTAAATAAATAACATAATATTCTATGAAAAATAACACACTCAAGAATATAATATTATCAAGTATCAATCCATTCAATATTTAACTATGCATTTATTTAATTATGCATTTATAATATGTACATAGTCATAGTAACATAGCATTTTCTTTTGGACAAAAATAAACTTGTGAATTATATATACAAAACCACAACTTCTTTTCAATAATTCACGTATCCCCATACAAACACAACTCATCATAATCTTGTACAAAAATTTTCTTTAGCCTTATTACGGCATTTCAAGGGGATTCCATAACGTATACAACATAACTTTATTCACAAGTAGCATTGTCTCCTTATACTCATCCAACCACATTTCTTATGTTTACATATACATCACCTATCACACCATTAAACAATTAACATCCACATAATATACAAGGAAACAATAATATTTCCAAGATATACCAAAAATATACCATATTCCAACATGGCAGATTTGATAGTGTAAATTCAAAAATACACCAAAAATTACACATTAGGAATTTCAAAACCATTTTCTTTATATCAGTAAAATTTTAAGTCTAAATTAATTTTCAACTTATTTCACATCAATTGGATATGTATAAAGGGAGAAACATCAAAAACATTCCACCATGGTCAAACTGTAAACAAAATTAAGCAACTAAAAGTATGGTCCAAATTGGCCATCAAGACAGCAAAATTAAGCTTCCTCTATTTCTATCAATTTTATAAATAATATCTCAAATTTTTCATAAAAACCAATGGAAACTAATTTGGAGTTACAAAACTCTAAACACAGCTCAAACAAGTTTGTTGTTCTCCACTGAACAGGGTACCCAAATTCAGCAAACATCATTCACATTTCCAATCTCATCTCAACAATAATCATCCATCAACATAATAATTAAATATCACAATAATTAAAATTTAGCATCTATTAATTAGAATACACATATTTCTATTATTCAATCAACTTAACAAATAAATTTATAATTATTTATTTATTTATTTATGTTATATCAAATAGAACATTAAGTTATCCACTTACCTTTATTGCTCCTTTTCCTTTGTTTGTATTTACTTGTATGTCAGCCTCATTTCCATTTGATTTAGCTGAAATAGATCATAATTCACTTTTTTTAAACACCCAAAAAAATAAAAATTTCATCTAGCATGATAACACCACTAAACTATCTAAATATATGAATTTGCCAACTATAATAGATTTAATGGGGTGAATTTAAAAATTTACTAATAATTTTATTTAATAAATCTCAAAATGAAACTTTCTATCATTAACTATATATGTCTAGAGCAATTTAAAATTTATTTTGCTTCAATTGGAGGTGTATAGAGGAAGAACCCTAAGAAATAATCCACCATACTCAAACCATCATTGGAAACTGAGCAATAAAATGTTCAGCACCAAATGACCATCGAAACATCAGAAATAGGTTTTCTCTATTTCAATAAGTTTCATAGTAGACATCTTAAAATTTCTATATCATAAAATAAAACTCAATTTAAAGCTTTATAACCGAAGTTATGATCAAAACAATAAGACTAAAAAACCAGATCCTCAAATTTTGTATCTTATAAACCCTAACTTAATTCAACAAAAATATTAAAATTACTTACTAAATAAATATCTAAGGCCTTTAAAGATGAAGATTATGCTCTGAAATAGATGCTAGACCTTCAATTTTATTTGATAACTCAACTCTTTTTTTTTAGAAGAAGGAGGAGTAGGGGTGTAAACGAACAATGCCACTCACGAGTGACTCAGAGCTCGGCTCGTTAAAAGCTTGTTCGAGCTCATTTGTTAAGGTAAATGAATAGAGCTCGAGCAAAATTTTGAAGCTCTAAAGATAAATGAACAGAGCTCAAACACCTCAAAGCTCGGCTCGTTAAGACTCGCGAACAGGCTCGTTAATATGTTCATGGACAAGCTCGTGAACACACTCATTTAGGATGTTCGTGAACAAGCTCGCAAACAAACTCGTTTAGGATGTTCGTGAACAAGCTCGCGAACACGCTCGTTTAGGATGTTCGTGAACAAGCTCACGAACAGACTCGTTTAGGATGTTCATGAACAAGCTCGTGAACAGACTCGTTTAGGATGTTCATGAACAAGCTTGCGAACAGGCTCATTTAAAATGTTCGTGAACAAACTCGCGAACATACTTGTTTATATAATTTTAGTATCATTTAATTGTAATGTATATTAATAATAATTTTAAGTAAATATATTAAAAATTGATAATTGTAATAAAAATTACATATTTATAACATAAATTAGTATTAATATCAATAATTAG
>CATIWM010227345.1:0-26597 GCA_949671775.1 Mallotus repandus
TTTTTAAATCTCACTCTTTACTTTATTTTTAAATCCTAATCCCTTTTATTCTCATAATTTTACTAATTTCGAGTTACATCAAAATTCAAAAATTCTCGCTCTTTGATCGAGTACAAATCACAGCTTAACCCGATACACTAGTCTGACTATATATATATACTAACTTATTCTTAAACTCAACCAATATATATAAATGTAATGTAATATGTATGCAAATGTACCTATAGTAGAGTACGGATGTGACACTAACACTGTCCAGTGACTCTATTTCTTTATCTAGAATAGTTTGCATAGAAAGCATATATTCACAGAACCATAACCACAACTCATAAGGGGAATAAATTTTTATCATCTCCTTGTACAAAGAACATGTTAAACAACACTCTACACCATTTATGGCAGATGTGTTATCTGATCATATCCAACTTCAAGAAACTATTGCTTATAATATGTCTCTGTCGAACTTGAACATTTCCATCGAAAATGATCAACTCATCCTCGATAAAATATCTCTTGTAAGACTTAGTTTTCAGTATATCATTGATACTGTATGATTACAGTATATATATAATTGACAAGAGTAGTGTTTGAGTTACAAACAACTACATATACATAATTGATTAAAACTAAATTACTGAGATAGTATTACTGTTTACACTCCCCATAAACCAATGGTTGTGAGGATGGAAGAAGGTGCATCTTTGAAGTGATGTGCTGAAATGGACGAACAACCAATGGTTTAGTGAATATGTCCGCAATTTGGTCCTTGAAAGAGAGCAAGCGTACTTTGATTGTGCCATTTGCTACTTGTTCATGTACAAAATGGTAGTCAAGTTCCACATGCTTTGTACGAGCATGAAACACTGGGTTTACTATCATGTAAATTGCTCCCACGTTATCACACCAAAGGATAGCAGTAAATGGAGATAAGCCGAACTTAGATAGAAAGTTTTTAATCCAGAGAATTTCAGCAGTGGAGTTAGCGATGGCTTTGTACTCGCTTTTAGAGGAGGACTTAGCAACAATTGGTTGCTTTTTGGTAGACCAGGAGATAAAATTAGTACGAAGATAGATGGCAAAGCCATTGGCGGTAGACTGTCTATCATCTGGGCATCGTCCCCAATCGCTATCGGTAAAGCATTGGAGATGTGATGGGGAATTAGAAGCAAAGAAAAGTGAATTGTGAAGTGTATGCTTCAAGTACCTGAAAACACGCTTTATTGCTAGCCAGTGTTGAGTCGTAGGAAAATGAAGAAACTGGCATAACTTGTTCAGGCAGTATCAGGGCGCGATGAAAGTGACATATTGAAGTGTGCCCACTAGTTGGTGATATAGTTCATGTGTTGATAGAGGATCACTAGCATTTTTAACAAGCGGTGGCATTGTAGCCATCAATGTGCAGCACCCTTTGGCATCATGAAGACCAGTTTTACATTTTGATTGATTAATAGTAATGCCATTGTAAGCACCCAATTTCAGAATGACTAGAGTGTGGATGCGACAGAGGACCCGATGATGAAAATAGACTGTGAAATTAGATTTATTGGATCTGATTTATTGGTTTTGAATTAAATTGTAAATTATTTTTATGGACTTAATTAAAAAGTCTCTTTTTCTTCAGGGGCCTTTTTGTAATTAAATGTTAAAAAAATTGGAAGAATGGATTTTCGATCAGAAATTCATTCTTCCGATTTTTTTAACATTTAATTACAAAATGGCCACTGAAGAAGAAGAGACTTTTCAATCGGAAATCCAGAATTCCGATTGAAAATCTAGAATTCCGATTAGAATTCTAGATTGCTGATTAGTAATCCACAATTCCGGTCGGAATTGTACTATTCGGATGCGTGAAAATTTGATTTTTTTGTAATTTTTATTTATTTTTCTTAAATTTGATTGGTTATTATTTGGTTTATTTGATAAATATATTATTGATAAATATATATTTATCAGATAAATGATAAATAAAAAAAATTTATTTTATTTTATTTTATTTTTATCCTGTAATCAGATAAGGGTTACAAGATGGTATCTATATTTATACATATTTTTCTTTTTAGGAGGGCTAGGGTTTTTTATTTTTTTTTCTCTCTAATTTTTTTGATTCTTAGCCGTCAACCAAAAACACACTCACTCCTTTTTATTTTTCACATATTTTTTTCAAGTTTTAGCCATGAATCAGATCCAAATAAATAAAAAATCACAGACCAACATAACAAAAGCCACAGACTTTCATCAATGGTGATCACATTCTGAGGGGAATCAAGACTGCGTCCATCAAATTAATGAGGTGATTTGAATCCACTGTGGAGAACAAAATCTATGAAGATCCATGGAATGCCATGGATTAAATTTTGTATTTGAACGTAGTTTTTGGATTTTTTATTCATTTATTTTTTATTTTATTTTTTGGGGTTGTAATTAATTTTAATTTTTGTTCTCAATAGATTATTGTAATAGCCCCAATAGTGGAAATAGTGCAATCATGTGTGTGGCATGTGATTTTATTTTAATTAATTGGTTAGTAAATTAAGGTTTCATTAGGTAAATTCAATTAAAATTAATGGTGACTTTAGATTAATTTTAGTTTGTATGTAATTAAAATTAAGGTTAGAAAAATAACATAAGGTTTGTTTTTGATTTATTATTTATATTTTTTGGGCTTGTTTTTTTATTTTTATTTGTTTTGGGCCGCAAGCCCATGTTTAGGTTTTAACTTACTTATTTACTAGGCTTTAAAATTGGTTTTAGATTTAATTAAAAACAACTTAGGCCCATTTAGGTTTATTTAGACTTTAGGCCCATTTTTTAGTTAAATAAAATTAACTTAAACTTACTTCAGCCCATTAATAAAGTCTTCTTCATAATTTGTAGACTTAGGATTATTTCATTTAATTAAATTAATTAGAATTAAGCCCACTAATTCATTTCTTTTTCTTTTAAAATTTAATAGACTTAGATTCACTTTTAGAATTAAAAAATAATAGATTTAAGTTCACTATTATAATTAAAATATAGGCCCACTTTTAGTTCCATTTCACTTATAAATAAAAAATGTAGATTTAGCTAACTTAAAATTAAAATCAAATGTAGTTTGGATTTAAGGACGTTACGCCTTGAATGCATTTTTATGTGTTTTTTCATGGATTGGTTGCCTTAAGGTTAGATGGATGTTCAATTAGGGTTTAATGAAATTGCATGTAATTAGGGAATAAGATAGTAATTAATAAAATAAATCTAAATGAACACAAGACTAAAAGAAGTTGGTATTCCGTATCTAGAACTTTTGGTTGCGGTGCTAGCTTGTATTAGAGAATCGAATTACCACCACTTTTGATTTATCCCAGTTATTACCCTGGGTGACGACTCCTCATCTCTATGCCATGTCTTTGTGACAGTGGTTAGTGTGTTTTCTAGAGCCCTGAGCTCAAATAGTGTCACGGTTGCAATAAACTTGGGCGCGCTCTAAACCCCGCAGTCTACAGCCATGCTGATTGCGAACAACCTAAATACCTAAAAAATACGTGAGCTAGCCAACATCTTTAATCGAGAATTCAAACTTGAGCTACATAAGAACATCTTGAATGAGCTTCTTTGAAGATCCAGTAATGATAATGTCGTTGACATATACCAAAAGGAGAACAACATATGATCGTTGATGTAGAATAAATAGAGAATAATCTGCCTTAGAGCTTTGAAATCCCTTGATGATAAGAAAAGAATGTAGCTGATGATACAAAGCTCGAGGAGCTTAATGTAAGCCATAGAGAGATCTTTTTAGAAGACACACATAATCAGGATGCACAGGATCAATGAATCCTTGGGGCTGATGCATATAAACAAGTTCTTCGAGAAAACCATGTAGAAAAGCATTTGATACATCAATCTTATGTAGTGGCCAGTTGTGCATAGAAGCTAAATAGAGAATCAATCGGATTGTGGTGGATTTTACTACCAGACTGAATGTTTCATGACAAACCACACACTTTGTCGATGATATCCTTTGACAACTAGTCTCGCTTTATAGCGAGAAATGCTGTTATTTGGATTCTGTTTGACTATGAAAACCCATTTGTTGCCAATGATTGATTGATTAGTAAGAGGTGGGACAAGTTGCCAAGTATTTATTTCAAGCAATGCATCAATTTCATCTTGCATATCTCGACGCCAGTGATGATGTTTGTTTGCTTTAGTATAGGTAGATGGTTCATGATCAAATGTGGTCAAGGTTTGGGTAAGAAGAGCTTTTTGTTTGTGAAAAGTTGAGGGACGAAGAGTCATGGGATGGGTTTGAATTGTATTTTCGGTGGAAGGTGTTTCAGATGATAAAGACAAAGAGAAATTGTATTTTTTAAAATTATAGGAACTGAAAACATAGAAAAAATATATGCAAGTATTAAAATTATTGAGTCATGCTAACAAATTCTCATATTATAAATATAATTAAAAAATCATTTCGTACCATCAATCACTAACATAATTATAGAATATTTTATTTAATGAAGAAAATATAAAATTTTTTAAAATTTATTTTCTTTTTTATTCAAGTTGAAAACTTCCTTTCAAATTAGAAGCATATTTCTCAATTTCAAATTTTCAAGTTAATAAACTGTCACCGAAATTTCCAGAAGTTTTCTATAGAAATATTACCGAAGTGTGAATCCCCATGAAGTTTCCATGCATTAGACCAACAGTTTTAAATCTAAGTTCGAGTCTAGGTGTATGCGGCCGCGTTAAATTAGTTGTTGGAAGACCTTTTTTATCCTTGTGGTACTACCAGGGTCGAACCGGATTAGTCAAAATATAGTAGACTTTAGATAATGGTAGTTCACACCCAAACAAATATCTAAATTGATTTTTGTCTCCTTAATTTATTGCAGACGTGTATCAAAACAAAGGCAAATGCCTTGAACAAGAATGGTTTTATAGCACTGGACGCGATAGAGGATAGTCCATGTGATTCAAAAAAGGCTTGGAAATACAAATCATTCTTCTTGAAGCTGGTGTTCGGAGAAGCAACTACTTAAATCCAAATAATAACCTCTTGCCACAATCATCACAAGCAGAAGCAGCATCACCGCATAACGGATGCTACTTTATTTGGAAATTCAAATACTTGGATAAATACTTGAAAAATATTGGCAGGCGATTAGAGGAGGCTTGTGGGCATATAATTGTAGTAACTACAAAAATGGCAAGCATAACTTACCAAGCTGGGATAAACCCACCATCAGTAGCATATAACTCTAATGGTCTATAACAGGATACAACTCCAGCTGCTGCCCCATCTTCTTGGAAAAGAAAGCAGTTTTCTAAGAAACTTTATCGATCCTGTTTACTACTTTGCTGCAACGGATCTAGGATTAAACCTTTGGTACTACAACACTTCCTCTTTGATGCTCTCTCTTATATTGATTCTGCTGATACTTAGTGGAATCCCATTTAGCAAAACGATTTCATGATTTGTCCTGGTAGCAATCACCTGCTTAACCTTCTTTTACATATCACAAGCCTATCTCTTTGCTGTGGCACTGAAATTCTCGGACAAGGATCAGTTGCATAGGTTGATAGCATTATCGCTGTCGATATTTGGGTTGTAGTCCCTATATATATTGTTCTACTTGATTATGTCGATACATGCTGTTGTCTTCGCAATCTATCTAGTTGGGAAGATACGTAAATGCACCTCTAAAGTCATGAAGTGTGTATATGATAACGTCAACTGTAATTAGTTTGTTAATGGCGCACAGGAAAGTGGAAGGAAGCTTATGTTACTACTTCAGATTCCATCATGAGGTCTCAGATTTAATGCGTATATACATGTCATTACCTCTCAGCTTAATGGAATTTTTTACGGATCAGCAATGTTGATGTGCTTCATCAGATATCTGTTTAATATATGTTGTTGAAGTCATGGATTTGATTATTGAAAATTTTTTAAACAAGTGATAAGGACTAGTGAGTGCGTCTCCCTGAAATTCCAAGTCAATCTGTATGAGATATTTTAATTAGTTGTGCTTACATTTAATATCTGATGGCAGATGCCAATTAGTCTAAATAGTTATACATAATAAATTCATCTGTAGCGGTTCTGGCTAGGGAACAATTTATATGGTTGCTTGGAGACTTCATTTCACCACAACATTTTAAAAATTCTAGACACTATTTATATATTTTTTCATAATTTTATAAGAAATAAAATCAGTCTTCTCACATATTCTGAGAATACACAGAATAAATCTCTGGCAATATACTAGAATTCTCCAAGATGAAATTGTCATATAAAGCTGCTGATGCTGTCCCTGTTTTGATTTTAGCGATGCTTGACCGAATTTTTTTTAGTATCAGATGTGCTAACGTGCTGTCACCAGGAATTTGTTCATATATGTTGCTCAACCCATGATTTTGATTATTGAATTTTTTTTAAAATAAGTCAAGTGACAAAGATGGTATTGACTGTCACACCCACTCCGCTAGCTGATGAGCGAGTGCGACTGACTGAATAGTTGGCTAAGTCTTGCTAAAATTACTATTAAAAATTCTCATGACACAAGAATATAAACATAATTATATATAGCGCGTGACTAGCTGACACCTGGCAATGCTAATACAGTTATAATGGATTAAACTTGCCACAATTCTTAAGCTTTAGAGCAACTCTAAATACTAAATAATAAATATACTTTGATTCTCTCTTGAAAAGTAATCAGCTACTAAATTATTATACAGGTACAACTTCTAAACTTAAATAAATAACATATGTTAATACAAAAGACAAAATTTCAGAATTTGTTGAAGCTAAGTACAAGATGAACTTGCTAAAAACTATATAATCGAGTGTTCAAAATACTAAATACACATATTTTTATGGTAAATTGCTTTAACTAATCAAGGATAAATATAATGCTATTTTTTCCCGATTCTTCTATATAAACTATGGTAATAATAAGCTGATATTCATTAAAATTATCTTCCAAAAAAAATTCATACAATATAGATTATAAAGCCCGCACTGTGCTTATAAATATATGTTTTATACGTATATATTTATGTATTAAAAACATAAATTTCAAAACCAATGTTATATAGTTAACCACTCACTTGTGCTTGTTGACACAAGACAATAACTAGATAGACCCGGTCTATTTTCTACAGCTGTAGCTGGAGCGAATCCTATAGAGACATTTAGGAAGTAATGAAATAAGATTCTAAGCTCACTAACAAAATTCTACTTAACCTATTTGACATACTTATTCTAATGCTAATGCAAACTGAATTTTCAGCTCTTATCTCCCTTACTCTGTTATGGCAGATTTCAGGGGCAACTTTGAAAAATTGCTGGAAATTGTAGAAATAGAATTTGATGCTAAAATTTTACATTATATCTATGTGTCTAGTATATTCTATAAAAATTTTAGCCCAATTGAATAACTACAAAGAAGTTTACAACGGCCGAATCACAATCAACTCAATTACTCTGACAAATTGAGCATCAAAAAGTATGGCATCGTTCGACCTTCATACATGGCAAATCAGCTCTAGTTCAAAACTACAAAGTTATAGAGGACTCTTCAAAGTTTTAAAAAAATTAAACCACATCCAATTTTTTATTTTCTACCTCAAGATATAAATAAAATACAGAAGCTAGAAAATTCAGGTAAACAGTCCCAAATTTTCAGCTTGCAATCCTAACAAGTTTCCACCTTTAAAATGCTCAAAATGACTTCAAAATTGGCATACACATAATCTAATATGTAAATAATGGTCTCAAGATATTACCTATAAAATTTGATGGCCAAAAAAAACCCAATAGCTCTTCTTGATCCTCCTAGCTTTCCAGATGCTCCTATTTTTAATAACAACAATAACTTATCTAAGAATGATTTTTTTATCTGATTATAGAGGAGGGTATGATGAATTTAAATCAAAATAGAGGCTGAATTAAGTCTATTTTTACTTACCCAAATGTTCTTAAAGTTAGATTTTCTTGATTTTTTTGGGTTGAGTAAGACTTTTATAACCCTTTCTACAACTTTCTATCAAGAATTCTGCAACTATATATCTTATCTATGATGAAATTTTTCATTTGGGTAAGTAGAATTTTGAGAGAAGATGAAGGCAAAGTGAAATGAGTTGAAGAGGATGGAGCTAGTGTTAAAATGAAGAAACTTGTCTCCTTCTCTTTGTGAATAACGTATAAGAGAAGCTGATTTTTTTTTTCAGCCTGTTGTTTATGCATCCAACACATGTATCCCTCGCTTCTTATCCTCTTAGCTATTCCACCAAATCACCAATTGCCACATTCTAGTTTTTACCTCTTCTTTAATCTCTTATTGACTAAGTATTCTCTCTATTTATCTGTTTATTATTATTATTATCATTATTAGTAAATTCTAGAGCAAGGGTGTGAAATTGACTATTTAGTATAAGCTATTGCTGATTTTTGAAATGTTTGGACAGATGTAGCTCTTTGGAGTTCCAAGCCAATCTGTGTTAAATATTTTAATTCTGCTTACATATAATAAAGTATCTTATCACAGCAATGCTAATTAGTCTAAATAGTCATGAATAATTAATTCATCTTAGACATGTTCTTGCTGAGAATTAAAGAATACAGAAAACTGGGTTATCGGGTATAGATCAAGCATCTTCACCATCATTTTACTTGTGCAAAACACAGAAAAAAAAGAAAAAAAAAAGAAACATTGATCATGGAGCGAGAAGATTCAACAATGATATATGAAGCAGCAAAAACAGGTTGTACAACAACCTTAAACACACTAATCCAAAGAGACCAATTGATTCTTCATAAAGTTTCACTTTCACCCTTCATAGAAACTCCCTTGCACATATCATCTTTGCTTGGCCACTTTCATTTCACTATTCTTATTCTTGAAAAGTATCCCAGAATGGCTACAAAGCTTGATTCACTTCAATGCTCTCCTCTTCACTTGGCTTCTGCTAAAGGCCATACTGATATTGTCAAAGCTTTGTTAGTAGTGAGCAATGATGTTTACTTGGTTCGCGATGATGATGGTAGGATTCTTGTCCACTTAGCTGCCATGAGAGGTAATGTTGAGGCTATACGAGAACTGGTAAGTGCACGTCCTGAGTCGACCTTCCAGCTACTAGAAGGGGACATAGGTTTGCATTTGTGTGCAAAATACAACCACTTGGAGGCTTTAAAGGTGTTGGTAGAACTAGTGAATGATGATGTGGTTGTCAACAAAGCAAATCAAGGTGGCAATTCCATCCTACATTTAGCTACCATGACCAAGCAATTGAAGGTACGCTTTTTATCCATGAATATATTTTTTTTTGTTAATCACTTCGATCCCATAACACTCTTCTAGTCTGAACCGAGGCAAGTGGACTTGATAGAGGGGAAGTGTTTAAATCTCTATACACCGGGCTCAACCTCGAATAATATTGTAATTATTCTTTAGAATGAATAATATTATAATTGATGTCTAATCAAATAATCACTTCTAGTATATGGACACTATTTCTGTTGTAATTCACTGTACAAATCATTTTCTATTGAATAAATACACCGACTAACTTTCTCTACACCTTTTTAGAAATTAATTATTTAATGTTTTAATAAGTCTAGAATTGTCTAGCTTAGTTGACAAATTTGTTTCCTCTACCAATCAAGAAGCTTCTCAAATTTTCTTGTCATAGACTTTATATTAGTATAAATAGAGTGCTAGCTTATTTTGTATGGTGTGTGAGGATGTGAGAATTAGTAAGAGTGCAAAAAGTGAGTTGTGTGTGAGAGTTCAAAAAGTGTGATGTGAAAATATAGTGAGTGGAAAGTGTCTTGAGTATGAACACTTATATGAGTGTTTTGTGTGTAAGTATTTTTTCTTGTAGTAAAAGTAAGTTTATTGTAAATTGGTCCTCCATATATTCTACAAGTGGTATCAAAGCGGGCGGTCGGGGACCGACTACCAAGTGCATTCAAAGCAAGTAATCAAGGATTGTGTTACATAGAGGAACTGCTAGTGTGCAATCCGGGACTGTAAAGTTTGTTGGTCTGGAACCAAACTTACTTGGTTAATTAGAGCTAATAAACTAAGTCACGATGGCAGACATAACTACATTGGTAAGTAGTCTTGACAAACTTAATAATAATAATTATAGCACTTGGAGTACTCGTATACAATTCTACTTGCTCGATCAAGATTTATGGGAGATTGTTGGAGGTAGTGAGACCTCGCTCTAACAAGTCAAGATAACCTTAAGAAGTGGAAGGTTAGAGCTAGAAAAGCAATGTATGCTTTGTCTGTATCAGTGAAGGATGATTTGTTGCAGTGCATCAAGGATGCAAAGACACTAAAAGAAGCATAGGACACTCTTGCTGGATTATTCACTCGGACGAACGACGCTAAGCTTCAATAACTCAAGAATGAGTTATTGTCAATCTAACAGCAAGACATGATGGTGAGTGAGTACTTCACTAAAGTTAAAGCTTTATGTCAAGAAATTTCAAAATTAGATCCTTAAAATAAAATCATGGAGACAAGGATAAGGAGGATCATAATTCATAAGTTGCATCTCGAGTTTAATGCACTTGTCACCGCAACACGTGGATGGGCAAAGGAGCCGACTCTAGATGAGTTAGAAAATGTATTGGCTAATCAAGAGGCTTTAAATAAGAAAATGGTTAAAGTCTTAATCAAAGAAGAGGAGAAAGCCCTTTTTAGCAATAAAAGGGGTAAAGATTGGAAGGCTGTGAGAACAAATAATAGAGGCAAGCCAAAGTAGGAAAGACGACAAAAACATGAATAAGGAAGGAGTTGGAAACAAGGGGGAACTCATCAGAACCACCAATTGGAGGACAAAGCAAGTCGTTGTAAGAATAATCAATGTTACAATTGTGGCAAATAAGGCCACCATGCTCGAGATTGTCGGTATAGGAGAGCATAAGGAAATGTTGCAACGTCCTCCCAGTCCCAAGTTGGAAGTGAAGTTGAATGGGATTTTCAAGCTTCATGTTCCATTGTAGAGCCACACACAAGCAAGTTTGGTAAGGTTGCATCATCTGTCACACTTCAGTCAAAAGAGGAGTAAACACTTATCACTGTAAATGATAAATTCATAAACTGTAATGACGATTGGATAGTAGATTCTGGGTGTTCTAACCCTATGACAAGAGATAAAGGAAAACTTTCATGCATGACAAAATACAAGGGGGAGCGAGTTATTGTCACAACAAACAACTCAAGGCTACCCATTGCTCACATTAGCAAGACGATGGTAGTGCCTCGATATAATGTGAGAAGGGTGCAACTGAATAATGTTTTCCATGTACTTGGGATGAAGAAGAACCTGATATCAGTGCAATAACTGACATCCTCGGGGAACTATATGTTGTTCGGACCTGAAAATGTGAAGGTATATCGAAGTGTAAAGATTACAGGCACACCGGTCATGGAGGGATGAAAGCTAGAGTCTGTCTACATGATGTCAGCATAAATGACTTATGTAGACAAGACTAGTAGGAATGAGACAGCTGACCTGTGGCATGCACGCTTGGGACACGTGAACTATTATAAGTTAAAGGTGATGATAAATAAATCTATACTCAAGAGACTTCTTCAACTTGATGTTTGAGATGACACTGTGTGTGCTGGATACCAATATGGAAAAGCACATTAACTTCCATATGAAGATTTTGAGTACCATGCAAAGGAACCCCTTGAGTTGGTTCACTTAAATGTGTTTGGCCCCATGAAGCAACCATCAATAAGTGGTTTTCGGTATATGATAACTTTCATCGATGACTATTCAAGGTACGTATGGGTGTACTTTATGAAGGAAAAATCTGAAGCTTTAAACAAGTTTAAAGAGTTTAAAGAGATGGTTAAAAAGAGGTTGATCAAAGGATTTGTTTCCTTTGTACTGACAATGGGGGCGAATATACCCCATACAAGTTCTTAAAGTACCTGCAAAATTGTAAGATACACCGGTAGCTGACTTATCCAAATACGCCATAATAGAACGGAGCAGCAGAAAGGACGAACATACATCTTCCAGAGACATGTAGAAGTATGTTACATGCAAAGAATGTTCCACCTCAGTTTTGGGCGGAATGCATGAAGACAGTTGCACATGTGATCAACTGGCTACCACAAGTACCATTTAGATCTGTTTTACCCTTCGAGAAGCTAAGGAACATAAACCCATTGTAAGTCATTTTTAAGTTTTTGATTGTGTATGGTATGTTTTCATACCTAATAATTTACAAAGCAAGTTTGATAAGAAAGCGATAAGGTGCATCTTTGTGGGTTATGATGATCAAAGAAAAGGGTGGAAGTGTTGTGATCCTATAACAGGGAGATGTTATCCATCAAGAAATGTGATATTTGATAAAGCTTCATCTTGGTGGTCCCCTCAAGAAGTAGTTCTACTAGACTAAAAAAAAACTGAGGAGAAGTTACAAGAGAGAATTGAAAAAGATGAAGTTATAGAAGAAGGTGAAGAAATCACTCAAGAAGAGGGACTAGAAGAAGAAACAGCTA
Organism: Mallotus repandus; assembly: GCA_949671775.1. Classification (NCBI taxonomy): domain Eukaryota; kingdom Viridiplantae; phylum Streptophyta; class Magnoliopsida; order Malpighiales; family Euphorbiaceae; genus Mallotus; species Mallotus repandus. Next base: position 12,528 of record CATIWM010227345.1, read on the forward strand.
GGGACAAGTCACCTAAGAAGTCAAAATCCCCATGGCATACAGGAGTGCATCAGCGGACATCGGAAGAAGCACGTCCAAGCCAATTTGAGGAGATTCAAGAGGATGAAGGTGTAGTAGAGTATGGGCCACATCTGAGAAGAACATCGAGAAAAATTAAGAAGAATCCTAAATATGCTAATGTAGCACTTATTGAAGAAGACAATGCAAAAGAGCCTACAATATACATGGAAGCATCCTCAAGCAAGGAATGGAGGAAGGCTATGGAAGAAGAAATAGATGCCCTAAAGCAGAATGAGACTTGGGATCTAGTGCCAAAGCCTAAAGATGTAAAACCCATATCTTGCAAGTGGGTTTATAAAATAAAAAGTTGTCATGATCGATGGATAGAGAGGTACAAGGCTCATTTTTTGGCTCAGGAATTCTCACAAAAATATGGATTGGACTGTGAAGAGACATTCAGTTCAGTGGCAAAGATTACAACGGTTCATATTCTTCTAGCCTTAGCTGCTTGTAAGAATTGGAAACTTTGGCAGATGGATGTGAAGAATGCTTTCCTATATGGAGAGCTAGATCGTGAAATATACATGGAGTAGCCACAGGGGTTTGAACGCAAGACTCACCCAAGCTATGTATCCAAGCTCAAGAAGGCACTTTATAGATTGAAGAAGGCACCAAAAATATGGTACAGGAAGATAGTGAGGTTCCTGATCTAAAGAGACTATATAATGACATCAGCAGACTCCGGTTTGTTTATGAGAGCTCAAGATGGAAAGTTGGCAATAATATTAGTCTATGTAGATGATCTGATAATCATTGGAGATAATGAAGCTGAGATTCGTCAAATTCAAGCCAACTTATCAATACGCTTCCAAATGAAAGCTTTGGGAGAGTTAAAGCATTTTATTGGTTTTGAAGTCAAACCAGTGGAGGATGGAATCTTTTTATGCCAATAAAAGTATGCTAGAGACCTCCTAGAGAAGTATGGGATGCTAGAGTGCAAGCCTATTTCAACACTGGTGGGGGCTAATACAAAGCTATGCTCTGCTGAAGGAAAGGACTTAGAGGAGTCTACCATGTACCAACAACTAGTTGGCAGCCTAATCTATCTCACTCTCATGAGGCTGGACATAGCATATGCAGTGAACTTAGTAAGTCAATTTATGCAGAATCTGAAGAAGCCTCATTTAGAAGGTGTGCGAAGAATTATGCGATATATCAAAGGAACCATTGACTATGGTATATTATACAAAAAGGATAGAGCAATTGAAATGGTTGGATACTGTGATGCAGACTATGCTAGAGATCATGATACAAGGCGCTCAACTACAAATTATGTGTTCAATCTTGGATCAAGACCTATTTTTTGGTGCAGCAAAAGGCAACCGATAGTGTCATTATCAAGTACCGAGTCAGAGTATCGAGCATTAGCTATAATAGCACAAGAATATACGTGGTTGATGAAGTTAATGAATGATCTCCATCAACCTGTTGAGCACATGGTACAACTACACTGTGATAATCAGTTTGCAATACACTTGACTGAAAATCTAGTGTTCCATGCAAGAACTAAACATGTGGAGGTACATTATCACTTCATTCGAGAAAAAGTCCTACGTGGAGAGATCAAGATGAAGTACATCAAGATGGAAGACCAAGTTGCAGACATATTCACTAAAGGACTTAATTGTGCAAAGTTTGAAAATTTTAGAAGGCAACTTAGTATGACTAGCAAACATATATTAAGAGAAAGTAGTGGTTGAGGAGGAGTATTGAATAAATGCGCTGACCAACTTTCTCTACACCTCTCTAGAAATTAATTATTTAATATTTTAATAAGTCTAGAATTGTCTAGTTTAGTTGACAAATTTATTTCCTCCACCAACTTTGTGTTAGTATAAATAGAGTGCTAGCTTATTTTGTGCGGTGTGTGAGGACGTGAGAATTAGAAAGAGTGCAAAAAGTGAGTTGTGTGTGAGAATTCAAAAAGTGTGCTGTGATAATATAGTGAGCGGAGAGTGTCTTGAGTGTAAACACTTACATGAGTGTTTTGTGTGTAAGTATTTTTCTTGTAATAAATTTTTATAATAAAAGTAAGTTTACTGTAAATTAGTCCTCCACATATTGTGGATTGTTAAATTTGGAGGAAATAAAGTACAAATATAAATGATGAATTAGACAATCATTTGATGTTTTTGTTTGTGGGCTAAGATTTTTTGAAGTAAAGAAAAAGGTTAAAGTATAACTCAAGAAGGTAAGTCCAGTTGGTAAGAAATGCTCTGATTTGATTTTTCTGAAAACACTTCAGAAATTTATTCCTGAATGCATCAGATTGATGGTGGGAGAGTATATCCTCAAAATCGTTAGAAAGATATATAGTTCTATTCCCAAAGATAACTTAGCGTATGAACCTAAAATGAATTCTTTGGGATGATGCAGAATTAATGCAACATACATAAGCTTTTTTTCATGTCCAATTTTTTTCAGACGATAAGGTACCTGCTTTTATTACCTGAAGTAAGAGAAAGAATGAATTCTCTGAATGGAATGGGATTGATAGCCCTGGATGTGTTAGATCAGTGTACCAGAGATTTCAGAAGTCATGAAATTCGAGACATTTTAGAAGAAGCTGGTGCAAAAAGAGCAGTAGAGCTAAACAGCAATCTTTGGACTAGTGCATTATTTGTCTCCATTGAACCAATAAAGGTTGCTGTTTCGAGCAAAAAATCATCAAAATCAAAATCATGGTTTCTGAAAGGCATGAAATACTTACAATACAACGTAGAAGAAACCAGAGGCGCATTAATGATAGTAGCTACTGTAATAGCAGCCATGACTTTCCAAAGTGCACTGAACCCACGATTTTAAGAATGACAAAGGTGGCCTTGCTTGCGGCGATACAAATATATCTGAAGCTGGGACGTCTGTCTTAGCCTATTCATACCCTGAATCCTACTTCTTTTTTCTGATGTTTACTGGTATCGGTTTCTTTGCATCACTTTGCGTAGTAGCTTTGGTCATTGGTGGATTTCCGCTCAGCAACAAGTTTTGCATGTGGCTTCTAGCTCAGGCCATAAATGTGACAGTGTCTTGTCTGGCAGTAAGCTATACACTGGGCGCAATTTTGGTGATGCCATCAAGATTGAGAGCGAAAGTGGCAAATATGGATTTTAAAATGGGCTAGGCTTGACTTGGGGTGACTTCTGTAGCAGCCATAATTGAAATTATTCGGTTTCTTGTCTGGACAGTGAAGAAGGTGCGTAGATTTTGGCGTAAGAGGAGGAATGATAGCAGAGTTGTACAGGAGAAGCAATCCACACCACAGCCACAAGAAAAAATTCATAGCTTGATGTAGGACTGATCATGTTTATATGTACTTTAAATTTGTGATATTTCACAATTGGCTTACTGGAACTAAACCTGTCCTTCATCCTATGATGAGATTATGAGTTTGAGGTTTATTGAAGTAGGATATGATAGATGTCATTAGTAGTGACATCTATGAATATTAAAATATAAATTCTTTTTTGTTAAAATTACATGCATCAGGGGCATGCAAATGGAAGGGGAGGTAAACAGAATTTTACTCTCCATAAGCATTACCATTTATATAGCTGTTAGCTACATAAATGATTATCCATTGAAGTATTGTACTGTGTTCGAGCAATCATTTCTTTCCGAGACATTATAAGATGATGAATTCAATTTTAATCTGTTAATTTATAAAATTAATTATCATCTTATTTATAAAAAAAAGTTTTGTTTATTATGCAGTTTAGTGATATTAAATTGTCTAACCTCCCCATTAATAAAAGCTAAGCTGAACTAAGCTGGAGTTGTTTATTGTTTCTAAGCTGAACTAAGCCAAGGCTTTCACTGATATGTGTGGGACTCGGTTTTGAGTCCCACCCCTCCCCTACCCCAATTTGTAGCTAAAAAAGGTGAAATTATAAGTTTGTGCATAACATTATATATATTCACAGCCCTCCAAATAAAAATGAAATAATTTTCCTTTTTGTGGTGGTTTTGAAATTATTTTCCTTTTTATGATAAAAAATTAAAAAAAAATTTGTTCAAATTTAATAGACGTCAAATTAAGGATGTAAGAATTAGAAAAATAAAAGTTTGGGAACTCAATTAAAGGCAAAATTTCAGTAAGAACCAATTGAAAGAAAATCAAAAAGTTTAGGGACTTTAAAATGGTTTGTTTTTTTTTTTTTTTTTTTTTCAAACTTATGGTTCTGAAATGATTTTTAGAAGCTTTGTATTGAAGAGGTGATATTGAACATAAGAAGTAAATTGTTTTATTTATATTATGATTTTGTACGTAAAAAAATTGTATATATTTATTTTGATGTGAAATTTTTTTATTTAGTTTGTTAGTGAAAAATGTATATATTAGGTCATTAGTTAAAAAAAATTATGTTACTAAAATATTTATTGAAAAAAGTTTAGGCCGTGAAAAATCTTTTTTTTTTTTAGTAAAAGGAAAACATTAAGTTACAGAAAAAAAAAATTTTGGAAGTAAAAAAAGTTATTTATTTAGTTACGGAAAAAATTTTAAATTTTTAAGTGAAAAAATTGAGTTAGTGAATATTTTATGATCATTGTCATATATATTTTTGATTTTATTTTGTAGAAGGTGATTTTGAGGAGGCGACTCTTGAAAATAAAAAGTATTTTGTGTAAAAATAAAATTATTTAATATGTTAATTATTGGTAAAAATTATTATATTTTATAAGATATACTGTTAGTAAAATATTTATGGATATTTATTAGTAAATATTTTTATTAAATATTTGTCTGTAAATATACATGTTATATTTAAAGAGTGAAGAAAAAATTAATTAATTACTTATTAATCACCTTTTTTTACAACCATTTGACTTATTTATAATGATAATAATAATAATAATAATAATATCAATAATAATTATCATACTAATAATAATAATAATAATAATAATATAGTGTTATTTTATAATCAGCAATATTATTAAACTATTTCAAAATTTTGTACACTCTTTTTTTATTTAATAACAATAACCATCATATAATATTATTATTATTATTATCTTTTTAAATTACTTATATTATATAAAACATATAAGTGAAATAATTACATTATTATATTATTATTATTATTACTAATATTTTTATTATTATCATTTTATGATTGTATAATAATTAGGCTCTTATTAATTTTTATTATTTTAATTTTTATTAGTACTATTTTTATTATTATTAACTCATCATTGTATTATGACCGTGTACTAATGTCACTTCAAAAAAAAAAAAGTCATGTCACTACAATAATGGAATGGATCAAGTGTGTGTTCAAGTGGGTGTTTGCAAGATCTGAATGGCGGAATTGTCAAAATAATTAGAAAAAATTAATCAATCATTCCGCAAATTAAACTGAAGGATTGAACTTTCCGCCTGCTCAATTGGCGGAACTCTGTCCTACTCCACCACATAAATTAAAATGATTTTTTTTTCAAAACAGAAATAAAAAGGGAATTTAAAGAAAACCACAAAAAAAGTAATATCTTTCATTTTTTTTTTTTTGCCATAAAATGGCAAATAGTCCAAATAAAATCAGACACATGACCTATAACTTGTGGCTTATAGCCCCCTTGACTAGGAGTGAGCACAAGTTGAAAAAATTTAGAAATTAAAAGCTTCCAGAACCATATCATATTTTGAAATTTTAAAAATAAAATTTCAAATATCAGTACCTAATTTGAAAATTTTCATACCAGTATCGTCATATTTTTCAAAACAGTTCGGTACAATTATTTAATTCTATTAGAATAAATTGGTATGGTATAGTCCAAAACGAAAATTCGAAAATTTACGTAATAGATAAATTAAAATTATATTTATTATTCACAAATTAAAACGATATAATTTTAGATAAAAATATGTTATTTTGGTTATTATATATATATGTATATATATACACATAATAATAATAATAATTAATAAGTTATTAAATATAATAATAGCAATATATTTTAATTAATAAAATATATCTTCTCTTACTTTTGTTTGTAGGATAACTATTTACTTTAATCAAAACTCATTTTGGTTATATATAATATATGTCTATGTATTATTATGTAGCAAAATAATAATTATAATAATATTATTATTTAGCTCATTAATTTTAATAGACATTTCACATCCTTATTTGTTAATTGAATTATTTGAAACTATGCAATGTGAATTTTTTTATATTTATATTTTAAGTTTAAATCGTAATATAATAGACATTTCACATTTTTACTTGGTAATTGAATAATTACTAGTAATAGTACTAGTAGTAACATTGAGAATAATATTGATAATAATAAAATTAATAAAAATACTTTGCTAACAATTTATTTATTATATTTTAATCACAAAACATATTAATTTTTATTATATATTATGATACATATGTATATTACTTGATAATATAATTAAAAGTATATAATTAAGTTACTACTTACTAATATTTATTAATACCTATGTATCACTTATTAAATCAATACTCGGTACTATATTTGCTTTTCGGTTGTGTATGGTTCTCGGTTCGGTTTTTTACAAATATTCAGTACCGTATCAAATTAGTCATAAAATTCAGTTTAATTTTGTTTGTGATTAAAATTATTCGGTTCGGTGCAATTTTAAATGTCTTTCAATTCGAAAATTTTGGTTCGGTTCAATATTTTCTTCGACCTGTCCTTAGCTTTACGCTTGGCTTGGTAAAATGCGTCACTCCTTTGGTCAGCCCTTGCAATCACTTATCCTCCAACTCCTATTAGTATAGGTGGTATGCTCTAGAGGCTAATCACATATTTTGACATTGTAAATTATCCCAAATGACAATAAAGAGTATTCTTTTATCTAAAATGTTTATTAAATTGAATATTTATCCATTACCATAATGTTAAATAAATTTATTACTAATAGTTGATAATATGAGTGATAAATTTATTTGGTACATGTGCTATAAAATATTTATAGTCGATAAATTAATCTATGGATAATGTTAATTTGACTATCACATCTGTCTATTTTCTTTGATTAGTATGTGATATTAGTGGGAGGTAGTGAGTCTCATGCTACTTGATATGAGATATCAAAATAGACATGTGGATACTCATGTGATGGGTGGATCGAACATGACGTTAGATTCGTGATTGCATGGATATTCATTTTTAGTCAACAATCACAATCTAGGTCATAATGGTGCATATAGTCCTTTGACCTGAGGTGACACGATCATCCACATTTGAGTGACTAGGGTTTATTATTGCTTACATACTTATGTTAATTATACATGGGTATATGGCGTATGGTGGCTTTAGTCGATTGAATGTAGGGATGAGTGTTCAGCCAAGATGGGATTCATTGCCTGGAGTGGACCGGGATAAGATCCTATACTATCTAAGTCTGTTCTTAATAAATAAGTTCCTGGCCAGGACAAACATGACACAGTCTGGAAGAGTTTTAGTGCTAGAAAGTGTTTCTAGTATTTGTTATGTTTTATCAAGAATTAAACTTGAGATGATGTCATATGATATAACTATTAGAGTTTGACTAAACCATGACTCTAGGCTATATCGAGATCTTTTAATGAAGGATTCTAGTGCACGATAATTATGACCAAAGGGTTCGTGTGAATCAATACATGCATTCATTTCTAATTGGGTGGTTGTGATATCGATGCTAGGGGTCACTCACAACTTATGAGAACTAAATGTGCATAATTGGGATTTTCACATTTAGACTTGAAAGGATTTTCAAATAATATCAAGTATTGATATTATCTTCTCATTGCCAATTAGACATGAACCTAGTAAGTCACTCCTAAAAGAGTTTTACCGAATCATCATCGATATTAATCTAATTATTGATTAAAGAGTTTAATCAATTAATTAAGATTAATGGAATTGGATTTATGCTTTAAGCAATGATTCTAACATATCATGAAATCTAATTCCACTAAGGGTTTAATTATTAATTTATACTTAATTAATATGAGATATTAATTAGAGTATGAAATTAATAATTTATGTTGTTTCTTAGTGGACTTGGATTAATGACCCAAGTTGTTTGGGCCCAAGCCCAAAAGAATTTTGGACCAAAGATTAATCCAAGATATTGAGAAAGCCCATGAACCTAATCCAAGCCTATTTGTCAAATGGATTAGGATTGGGCCAAATGTTGGCCCAATGACCAAGCCCAACTCCATGTGAACATGACATGGTCAAAGTTTGTCATGTTAGGCATACATGATTACCTAAGTGTATAATGTTGACCATGACAAATGATAAGCATCAAAGTTGGCTTATTAGGCTTGTCATGTTAGACACACATTATCTCTTGTGTGTATAAATTTTAATAAGGCAAAGATAAGGATTAGGTGACATAATTAAGTGTAGAGAGTGTATGTAGACATATACATGAGATGTATTAATTTTCTACATACTTCTTGGTGCACTAGATAAGTATACAAGTTGTATACATATCATGATGAGTTGTATACTTATCATGACAAATCATATGGATGTGATGTAAGAGATTATGTCATTGGGGTTAGCTTTCTCTACTTATAAATATGTAACCTTAGAAATGTTCTAAAGGTTAGACAATTTGAGAGTTTTGTGTAGAGATACAAAAGGAGAGAAACAACATATACATAAAATAAACCCAAAGTATACTTGCAAGAGATTAAGTTAGTGCAAGACTTGTGAGGGTCACTAGAGAGGAAACTTGCAACCAACCTAATCAAAGCAAGTAGGTGACTTGATAACGCTTCGGTCTTTTAAGCTAGAGGCCTAACACTTGGGAGGCTAAGCATTTGATTCAAGAGTTGAACCAAAAGATCCACAGCTTGTAGAATACTTGTGGTCTACATCAAACTTAGGAGATTGTAAGTTTAATTGAAACTTAGAATTCCTAGGTTGTTGTTTGTATGTTATTTTGATATTTAGCTATGTCTTAAATGCAAATTCGATCCTTGGAAAATTAAATCTTCATGTTATAAAGGGTTATGCAAGTGAAATTTTTAAAATTTCACCCTATTAGAGGCTTATGCTCACCACACTTGAATGTTGTATAACTATTTCCTTACAACTCGGACCAAAGACCTTTTGTAGCTTTCTTGCTTTAACTTGTATTTTAAACATTAGAAGTTAAAATATATGAATTTAGTTGTGCTACAGTGCTAAGCTCCTTCTTTAGTCCAATTTTAAGATATAGTAATACTCCTTTGATCTGCAAGCATATTTTTAAAGATATCCAAGTAAAAGGTAGATGTGCACAATTTTTAGGGCAAAAATGGAGAGAAAAGATGCAACAATGATATGTGAAGCGGCAAAAATAGGTTGTATAGCAACCTTAAACACATTAATCCAAAAAGACCAATTAATACTTCATAAAGTTTCACTTACACCTTTGCAGAAACTCCCTCGCACATATCATCTTTGCTTGGCCACTTCCATTTCACTATACTTGTTCTTGAAAAGTGTCCAAAAATGGCTACAAATCTTGATTCACTCCAATGCTCTCCTTTTCACTTGGTTTCTGCTGAAGGCAATATTGATATTGTCAAAGCTTTGTTAGCTGCAAACCATGATGTTTGCTTGATTCATGAAGAATAAGATAGGATTCGTCTCCACTTAGCTGCCATGAGAGGCAATGTTAAGGCCATACAAGAACTGGTAAGTGCACGTCCTGAGTCGACTTCTGAGTTGCTAGATGGGGATACAACTTTGCATTTGTGTGTAAAATATAACCAGTTAGAGGCTTTGAAGTTGTTGGTAGAAATGGTGAATGATGATGAGTTTGTCAATAAACCAAATCAAGATGGCAATTCCATCCTACATTTAGCTACCATGCTCAAGCATTGAAGGTACGTGATTATATATTATTAGTAGTAGTTTTTAAGTATGTTTGATGCATATTTTAAGTGTGTTTTAATCAGTGTTTTAAACATAAACTAAATACTAGTATTTAATTCATGGATAGAACTGATAACTAAATTTATTATATTAAACATAAGACAATATGAAATAAGAACACGTTTCTACTCTTGCATATGCATTATTTTAAGATTTTCAAGACTATCTATCTACCTTATCATGACAAACCATCCATTTTCAAAGTTCCCTATCTCCTATAATATATAGTGTAACGGATAGCTAACATGTGGTTCAATATGCCTGGTAAAAATAAATACGAAAATGGTGAATTTTGAAGCCATGTACAACCGCTGCATTATTTTTCTTCTGCTGTTGCAATGTTGGACATAATTCATACTATGGACCAAAGCATGTTGAGATTGCCCATGAACGCATGGCTGTCCAAACTTTTTTCATCATTTATGACTTGTTCAACCACATTACAAAAGGACAAGGGAGTTATAGGAAGAGTAGTAGTTTTTAATGAGTGAGACATGGGTGAGATATAAGAGAAGACACATAGTGACAAAGCTAGAGATGGAAGAGCAGACATGGTGGTATAAATGATGTATGATGATGTTGGTGAGATATGTGGGAGATAAGGGCTATGGATGGAGCTAAAAAGATGTGCTTGAAATACACACTATAAATAGAGAAGAAGAAGAAGGATGTGGAAAAAGGAGAATAAGAGAAGCAAGAAACAACAGTAAAAAAGAGAGTGAATAAGTAGAGAAGAGAAAAAGAAGGACGTGAAGGAGCAAGAGAGGGTTTGCTGAAGAAGGGACTGCAATAAAGAGTTTTTCTTCCTTCCTTCTTTATATTTTATAAGTTTTTTATTTTTGAATTGAGAATATGATGGTTATTATGTTTAGCTAAATTTATTTATGTTAGGGATTGGTAATCTAAATATGATTTAGTTGATTTTCATTTAATGAGTTTATTATTTTCTTGTATACTATGATTATTGTGCTTAATTTATGTTGATGCTTGATCACCATTAGCATAATTAAAATTGAGGTTTTAGGTTGAGAGATCAAAACCTTAATGGAACTATAATCATAGGTTTAGTTCTTTTATAGGTAGAGATATCATAAAGGTATTAAATTTCATTTGGGTATGGTAAATTAATTCATGATTTAAATTGAGGAATAAGTTTGCAATGAGAATTGGAACTTTGTGTTATCGAGTTAATTCATGAGTTAAAAACATTAGTTAGTTTTTGAGAAAGGTTAATTGATAATTTAGAAACCCCTAGAATATGCAAGCTTAATAATACATTAATTGAAAATGACTAATGATTGTGAAGATAATCAATCCCTAACAACTTCATATATTGATAATTCTATTTTATATAAATTTTAAGAAATTTATTTTGCATTCTTTTGTTTAATTTAATTTATTTTTTAAAAAAAAAAGTAAATTCAAAAGCCTTGAACAATAAAGAATTGGATTAATAGGTGATCAGAATGAGTCCTCGTGGGAACGATATTTTCTATACTACTTGGTGTCACCGTGAGCTTACGGATTTGGCACCAACAAGTTTTTGACGCAATTACTAGGGACTCGGTTCTAACATCATAATTGATTTGATTTTTGTTGGATTAAGGGACCATTTTTTTCTTTTCTTTTTAATTCATTTTTAAAATTTTGAAGAATTATTTTTTTTTCCTCGATGTGTGCATAATACCCGAAGATCAGGCAGGAATCCACTCACTTACATACTGAAACTCACAAGGTTTAAGAAGGAAAATCAAAGATGCTTGCGAGAAGAGTCAAGCATGATGGCAAACAATGAGAATCTAGCTGATACAAAGGTATTATTGGACATATCTATGCCCGGTTTGGGAGGCATAAGGCAAAGCATTATGAGACCAAATATTAAATCCAATACTTTCGAGATTATACCGGCTTTACTACAAATGATCCAATTGACTGTCCAATTTTTTGGGATGTTGAATGAGGACCCAAAGGACCATATTGCCAATTTTCTAGAAATTTGTGACATGCTCAAGTACAATGGCGTGTCTAGTGATGCATTGAGGCTGAGATTGTTCCCATTCACTCTGAAGGACAAGGCTAAGATATGGTTGAAGTCTCAACCACCTGGTTCTTTCTCCAATTGGAATGATTTGGCTAGAGCATTCCTAGCAAAATATTTTTCACCATTTAAGACAACTAAGGTGGTGAAGGAGATCACTTCATTCCAATAATTTGAGCATGAATCCTTAAGTGAAGCTTGGGAGAGGTTCACAAAATTGCAAAGAAGTTGCCCACATCATAGACTACCTCAAGATGTGCTAATTAGAACATTTTATAATGGAGTCACAAGTTCCATTAGGGATTCCATTGATGCTAAGGCTGGAGGATTTTTTATGAGGAAAACAGTGGATGAGGCTGTACAACTTTTGGATAGGATAGTGATTGACAATTTTCTATGGTCTTCCGAGAGAGTACATTAACCAAAACAAATGGGAAGGCTAGAAGTTGACACAGCAACAACTCTTCAAGCTTAAATCTTTGCATTAACAAAGCAACTTGGCAACCTCACCAATAAAAATAATCTAGCCCCTTCAGGTGAAAATTGCAATTTTTTGGGGTACTCTAATAATGAATTTGGTGTTTTTGATGCAGGTATAGTGGGAGATGGATACCAAAAGAAAGTTAATTTTGTTGGCAATCAATTTCAAGGGAGGTAAGCTAATAATCCCTACTCCAATAGTTACAATTCGGGATGGAGAAGTCACCAAAATTTTTCGTGGAGTAATAACAACAAAGTGGCTGCACCAAACTTCCCCAATAATAATAACAACTCATATAGATAACAAGCACCACCAGGATTTCAGCATCCACCATAAGATACGATGGCATCTATGGAGAATAAACTAGATAAATTTTTAGATGGCATCACATATAAGTTATCTAGCCATGAGGTGAACTAAAAGAGAATGGAGGCCAAATTTGATCAAATTGCAAAGAATCACTCCTCTTCGATTTTTAACATCGAGGTACAACTTGGATAGCTTGCTAATTCCATGGGAACAAGAGCATAAGAAAACCTTCTAAGTACTACAAAGTCAAATCCCAAGGAATTAAATGCCATCACTGTAAGGAGTGGCAATGAAGTGAAGACACATGATAAAATTTCCAAGGAGGATGAGAAGAAAGATAAGGAACAATATGTTATGGTAGAAGATAAGGCAAAAGAGGACAGCAAAATAAAGCAAAAGGAAATTCCCAAATCTACACCATCCTCTTTTACGCCAAAACTACCATTCCCTCAAAGATTGAAAAAGTAAAAAATGAAGAGCAATTCTCAAAATTTTTGAAAATTTTCAAGAAGCTGCAAATCAATGTTCCCTTTTCTGAAGCACTTGTTCAAATGCCCAAATATGCTAAGTTCTTAAAGGATCTTATCACAAACGAGCTACGATAGGATAAACATGAAACAGTACCTTTAACAGAGACCTGTAGTTCGATCATTTCACGTAAGATTCCAACCAAATTAAAAGACCTAGGGAGTTTTACTATTCCATGTATTGTTGGCACTAGTGAATTTCCTAAATGTTTGTATGATTTAGGGGCAAGTATTAAGTTAATGCCTCTTTCCACTTTTAGGAAATTGGAGTTGGGAGACATGAAGGCCACTAACATTTTATTGTAGTTAGCGAAGCATTCTATCAAAAAACCTCATCGTGTGATTGAAGACATCTTGATAAAGATAGGCAAGTTTATTTTCCCTGCTGATTTTGTCATATTGGATTTTAAGGAAGATAGATCTTATCCATAGTTTTAGGTAGACCTTTCTTGAAAACAAGTAAAGCTATAATTGATGTGTATGAGGGAAAATTAACATTAAGGGTAGGCGATGACAAAGTTGATTTTTTCATGTCTAAATTGATGATGAATCATGTTTGAAAATTATTGCTATTGATGAATGTATTCAAGAAGTTAATTTTGCTTCAAATGTGGGTAGGGAAGAAGAGTTTCCAAGTGATGAGTTAGAGAATGAGGGAGAGCATGTGCAAGAATTTACTAAACCTAAGTTGTTAGTAAGAAGTGATGACCCCACACCCCTTTCCATTGAAAACCCACCAAAGTTAGAGCTTAAGGCACTCCCCA